>OY755239.1:52935561-53090075 GCA_963576725.1 Azorinus chamasolen | reverse complement strand
ATTTGCTCCTGTAGGAGCAAATGCTGTAATTATCACAATGGTTTCAAACTACAAAATTCTGAAATTTTCCTTTTCACTAGTTAATGCTTCTTTTCGGTAGATTTATTCAAAGACGTTGTATCTAAAAATAGCCTATGAGGGAATGGGTTAAAAAAAAGTAAGTTACTGAATATTCATGAAGTTCTCAATCTATGCATACATGTGTTCATTAGGGAAAGAGTTGAAACAGATTTTACAGTAGTTTTATTGAATATCTTCAGTTAGAAAACAATATCTTTTCAATTTACATACTATCTATTCTGTGGTAATAAATAGTTTGGCATCAGGATATGTTTTACTTCAGGCAAATTGGCAAATACAGAGTTTCTGTACGTCAAATATTGCTTCATATTGAATTAAACACCCCTGGAAATAGAAACAGTGAATATGAAAGATGGTTCATTGCTAAAGTATGCTACAATTTTCAAGAAACAGAGATTTAGGGGTTTATTGTTCGCTGTATAAAATTTACAATACATGAGCGTTTTGTGCTTTTTACAAGAGAAAGTCTATGTATACATTTGTATGCCTCAACTGACATTAGAGATTTGGCATCTGATAAGGATCCACACTGTTTAATCCTTTACCTCATAAATATTCATGTAATTAGAAATACATGTAATGGCATCTTGTAAATTAATCACTCTAGTTGATTTTCTTGAAAATTAAATACCCTAGCTGAATGCTTTTTATACGCCCACCTAATAAAGGTGGTCGTATATTGTCGTGGCCCTGTCAGTCCGTTCGCTCGTTCGTTCGTTCGTTCGTCCGTCAACATTTTGTTTATCCGCTGTTTTCTGGGAAAACTATTTGACAGATATTAATGAAACTTCACACAAATGTTTAATGCGTCAAGATCTGAAGGTGAGTATATTCTGAGGTTCATTTGATTTGTTGTTTCGGAGTTATGGCCCTTTTACTTAAAAAATAATGCAAATACATGCAAATAGTTTGTCCGCTGTTTTCTGGGAAAACTATTTGACAGATATTAATGAAACTTCACACAAATGTTAAATGCATCGAGATCTGAAGCTGAGTTGATTCTGAGGTTCATTAGATTTTTCATTTCAGAGTTATGGCCCTTGTCCTAAAAAATATGCAAATAGTTTGTCCGCTGTTTTCTGGGAAAACTATTTAAGAGATATTAATGAAACTTCACACAAATGTTTAATGCATCAAGATCTGAAGCTGAGTCGATTCTGAGGTTCATTTGATTTGTTGTTTTTGAGTTATGGCCCTTTTACTTAAAAAATAATGCAAATACATGCAAATAGTTTGTCCGCTGTTTTCTGGGAAAACTATTTGACAGATATTAATGAAACTTCACACAAATGTTTAATGCATCGAGATCTGAAGCTGAGTTGATTCTGAGGTTCATTTGATTTTTCATTTCAGAGTTATGGCCCTTGCCTTAAAAATATGCAAATAGCTTGTCCGCTGTTTTCTGGAAAAACTATTTGAGAGATATTAATGAAACTTCACACAAATGTTAAATGCATCAAGATCTGAAGCTGAGTCAATTCTAAGGTTCATTTGATTTGTCGTTTCGGAGTTATGGCCCTTGTATTTAAAAAATAATGCAAATAGTTTGTCTGCCGTTTTCTGAGAAAACAATTTGAGAGATATTAATGAAACTTCACACAAATGTTTAATGCATCAAGATCTGAAACTGAATTGATTCTGAGGATCATTTGATTTTTCTTTTCAGAGTTATGGCCCTTGTCCTTAAAAAATAATGCAAATACATGCAAATAGTTTGTCCGCTGTTTTCTGGGAAAACTATTTGACAGATATTAATGAAACTTCACACAAATGTTTAATGCATCGAGATCTGAAGCTGAGTTGATTCTGAGGTTCATTTGATTTTTCATTTCAGAGTTATGGCCCTTGCCTTAAAAATATGCAAATAGCTTGTCCGCTGTTTTCTGGAAAAACTATTTGAGAGATATTAATGAAACTTCACACAAATGTTAAATGCATCAAGATCTGAAGCTGAGTCAATTCTAAGGTTCATTTGATTTGTCGTTTCGGAGTTATGGCCCTTGTATTTAAAAAATAATGCAAATAGTTTGTCTGCCGTTTTCTGAGAAAACAATTTGAGAGATATTAATGAAACTTCACACAAATGTTTAATGCATCAAGATCTGAAACTGAATTGATTCTGAGGATCATTTGATTTTTCTTTTCAGAGTTATGGCCCTTGTCCTTAAAAAATAATGCAAATACATGCAAATAGTTTGTCCGCTGTTTTCTGGGAAAACTATTTGACAGATATTAATGAAACTTCACAAAAATGTTTAATGCATCAAGATCTGATGCTGAGTTGATTTTGAGGTTTATGTGATTTGTAGTTTCAGAGTTATGGCCCTTTTACTTAAAAAATAATGCAAATATATGCATATAGTTTGTCCGCTGTTTTCTGGCAAAACTGTTTGACAGATATTAATGAAACTTCATACACATGTTTAATGCATCAAGACCTGAAGCTAAGTCGATTCTGAGGATCGTTTGATTTGTTGTTTCGGAGTTATGGCCCTTGCACTTAAAAAAATAATGCAAATCTATGCAAATATGAGGATGGCCATAACTTTTTCATTTGAAATGATATTTACTTCAATTTTTTTATATGGTTAAACCTTAATATGGAAATCAAGATCTGAAGCACAGATTAGAAAATGTCAACACTTATAACAGAGAAAGTTTGCAACTGGGCGTATTATGTACTGTATGCGGTACTCTTGTTAACCCTTTCCTCCATAAATACGCCTTGCTTCTGTAATAACCACTTCTTGAAACCATTGTGATAAATAGAGCATTTGCTCCTATAGGAGCAAATGCTCTATTTATCACAATGGTTTCAAACTACAAAATTCTAAAATTTTACTTTTCTCTAGTAAATGCTCCTTTTGGGTAGATTCATCCAAAGAGGTTGGGTCTATATATAGCCTTTGGAGGAAAGGGTTAATGTCATATTAATACCAGATTTTTTTGGACATGACAGAAACTGTAGAATTAGATCTATCTAATTATTTTATAGGCAAACAGAGAGAGGCTAGGAGCAGACCCTGATCAGATGCCTCCTATATGAATGGTTTTATCTGGGTCTACTCCGTTTGCAAAGGTGCCATAATTATAAGGCATCATTATGTCAGGTACAGAATTAAAGATAAAATGGAACATAGTAAAGGGATTTTTTCATCATGGTGGAAACTGTAAAAAGAGAACTATAATATTCAATAAGCAAACAGAACAGACCCTGATCTGATGCCATCTGAACTGGGTCTACTCTTATTGCAAAAGCATAAAGTGCTTGTATGAGATTGATACAAGGCTAACTCTTTACACAAGAATTGTTGTTTTTGTAATTTAAGTTTTACTTAATAATATCAGAGTTACAGATAAAGGTGTGTACCCAAATCCCAAATACATGTACTAAAATACAGTAAAACCTCTCTAAACCGGATGTTAAATTTGGTATAAATATCGGATAAATATATTTGAGACAGGTGGCAGCTTCATGCATGGTGAAAGTCATGCAGAAAGCTCCTAGAGGAGCTTTCTGCATGACTTTCACCCTGCATGAAGCAGCCACCTGCCTAAAAGTATCTAAATTCTTTTCTACTAGAATTCCAGTTTAGAGGGGTTTTACTGTAGTTATTTCTCAAACCCTATACTGTGACCTGACTCTTCAGAATTGTCTCAGTCACAGTACAGGGTTTAGTGGAGAAATAAAGGCAATATTCTTGTAAATGTTGAAATTTACGCATCTTATCAGGACCTCTGTTCATTTTGATTAAAAATGAAGTCACAGTGGCAAACATTCTGCCCTGATAAGAGACTGAGTCGCTTTGCGTCTCTCGACTCTCGTAAATTCTGTATCCAAACTATTTGCATAAATTATCCCAAATTCACTTCAAGCACGCACCACAGAGGTGAATATGAGGCAGATGACAGTTGCGAGAAATTGACATCTGCAAAATTGTAGCCAGTAACAATTGTTTTTGGCATCAGGGTAATTTTTAGCTCGTCTGTTTCGAGGAAATCACGAGCTATTGTCCTAACCCAGTCGTTGTCGTCATCATTGTCGTTGTTGTCGTCGTCGTTGTCCGAAATCTTAACATTGACCATAACTTCTTCAATTTTTCATTTACAACCTTCATTTTTGTTATGCATGTTCATCTTGACAATGGCGACAGATGAGCATTTGCACCCGCTTGCGATGCTCTTCCTTTGCTCTTATAAATACAAACATGGTGACAAACAGTGAGTTTTAAACTTTATGAGACCTGGAATTTAGCAGAAGTTTCATCCTACAGAGGTTGTCACAATCTTAACCCTTTCCTTCGTGTGAATGCCTTTTCATGTATCTGCAAACAGAGTAGATATGATGTTCCACCTTCCATATAACTATTTTGGCCATGAATATTCAGTAGGTCTTGAACAGGGAAAGGGTTAGCTATTTCACTGCTAAATTTTACCCTCTTCAAACTTTGTCGTCAGTGTTCTAATTTTTCAGAAAACAAAGTAACAGTTACAAACATTTAAAGATCCTGATGAGACGCTGAGTTACTCGGCGTCTCATCTGGATCCAAGCTGTTTGCATATGCATTTGTATATAGGTAATCACAGATTGGGGGCGAAAGAGTTAACCTTTCCGTTATATATCTATTCCAAATTTAGACCTACTGAATATTCATGAATAAAATAGTTTAAGGGAAGAAAAACAGATCTTTCAAATTCCATCAGCAAACAGAGCAGACCCTGATCAGATGGCTCCTATAGGAGCCATCTGATCTGGGTCTACACTGTTTGCAAATGCGTGAAAGCATGTTCATACGAGGCAAAGAGTTACACAGCTTCAGCTGCAACATTGGTTAACTTTTTGCTGCCAATAGCAAATTTGTGATCACATTAACTCAGCGTCTTAATTCAAACTGGTTGATGCGTTGGTTATGTTTTTGAAACAAAAACAGGAAAAAAAATCAACAATGAAAATTGAAACAAACAAGTTTTGCAGAAAACAATACAACGAAGCGAAAAGAATGATAACTACAGATAATGTAGTCTGTGTGATTTTCACTTTTGCTGGCAGTTGATGGAAACACGTCCATTTTAATGACAATTCCAGGCAGTAAAAATGTGTTCTTTCATTGAAATTTGACAGCTTTCTGAAGGATCCTAATTCTGTCTGGTATAGACCTGTTTTATCCAATTTCCCTGTCCTGTGTTTATTATAAATTTCAATACCTACTGAATATTCATGGACAAAATAGTAATAATGAAATATTGGAAGGTGGAATATTGTAGCAGTTTTAGAAAGTGAAGAAACGAATCTATCAAATTCCATTAGCAAACAGAGCAGACGCTGATCAGACAGCTCCTATAGGAATATGCTCTTTGGTGCTTTATCAGAATCAGCTAACTTATGTATAGAATATGTACTGGAGAACCTGTCTATAGCGACCGTATGATGAATGAAGATGGAGGTCTATGTGAGCAAGTGGTTGCTTAACCCATTCCCTCATATTGACAACATTTGACAACTCTGTGTAAAAGTCACTTTGTGAAACCATTGTGATAAATAGAGCATTTGCTCCTATAGGAGCAAAATGTTAATGCTCTATTTATCACAATGGTTTCTAACTACAATAAGCTAAAATTTTCCTTTCCTCTAGTTAATGCTCCTTTTCAGTAGATTTATTCGAAGAGGTTATATCTAAAAATAGCCCAGGAGGTAATGGGTTAATGCAGGAAAAAAGTTATGCAAAAAGCTCCCAAACACTTTACTCCATGGATATTCATGTAAGAAATAATGACATCATGAATATTAAATACAATCATTTTTATAATGGCACAGTCATGGACACAGGAACTTTTTGTCATGATACAGTAAAACCCCGCTAATGCGACCACCAAAAAGGGGCATACGTTTGCGTGTCAGAGGCAGGTGGTAGCTTAATGCAGGACGAAAGTTATGCAGAAAGCTCCTATAGGAGCTTTCTGCATAACTTTCATCCTGCATTAAGCAACCACCTGCTTTAAATGACACCAGTGGCTGTTTATTAAGTGGTCGCATTAGCGGGGTTTTACTGTATTTCATAAGCAAAACAGAGCAGACCCTGATCTGATGGTTCCCGGAGGAGCTGTTTTTTAATGAATATTAATGGAGTTAAGGTTAAGGCTACTCTTAGAAATTACTGTACTTCCTTTATTATGAAATCAGCCTAGATTGTTGCATGCTGGAAAGTATACGGGATTTTTGTAAAATAGATTTTGATCAAAGGTCTTTGTTACTACGGGCCTCATTGAGGTATTGCGTGACTGTGTGTGTGTCGGTATGTTTGCTTGCCTTTCCATCATGCTTTTGCAAAATATTTGCAGCGTTGAAACGATTATATATATTCTATCAAGGGATCGATTTCAATCTTTGAATAGGCATAAACAGTAACATAGGAGTGTGCAATGCAGAAGTTAAGTTTACCATTCTCAGAGTTAGTACCATATATACCTATAGGAGATGTCTGATCAGGGTCTGCTTTGTTTGCTAATAGAATTTGATAGATCTATTTCTTTGGTTTCTAAAATGGCTATATAATGTTCAATCAGGTCTATTTCTTCAGTTTCTCAAATGGCTATATATATAATGTTCCACCTTCCAATATTTCATTACAACTATTTTGTCCATGAATATTCAGTAAGTATTGAAATTTGGAAAAACAAGGTTAAACAGTATCATTTGTGCAATTAGGATAAATAAAAAAAGCCTGTATATACTATTTACCCAAAGTATTCGGACAGTCAAACTTAGGCAAAGAGTGCAGATCCAGATCAAACTGCTCCTTCAGGAGCAGTTTGATCTTGGTCTACGTTATTTGTTGCTATGTCAGCCTAGTTCAAAGTTGTCAAAATGGTGCCAAATTGGCTTATACAGCTGTACAAACCTGTAGATAGGGGAAGATTGGGTATCCATATACTTGGGGGTAATAATAGCACGTTTTCTTGAAAATGTGCATGTTGGGGAGAAACTTGCAACTTTTGTGCCTGATCAGTCTTATTGTTCTGATTGTGAAAATTATTCACAGATGTGACAGATATCTTTTGGCTGGAGCTACAAACCTTTCTCTTGCATACCTTGACATGAGACAATTGCAAACAGTTAAGATCTAGATCACATGAGGAGTTACTTTGAGTCAAATCAGCATCCCTAGTTCTTCTGTACTCAGTAGCTTGTGATGTATTTTTATACCGGGAATCCGGTAATGATTCAGAATGGAAGTAGACATCAGATTTCTAGCTGGAGATTATTTTCCCCAGTAGAATATTGGGTGACACTTTGCATGCTAAGTAATAGTCTTGTGCAAAATTTGTCGTTTACCGCAGTTCCTGATAGTTAATTTTCCTTCATTTATCTTAAAAGATTGTAGTCCCATGTGTCAAACAATTTTGTTCTAGATGAGATGTGGGGTTACTTGACGTCTCATCTGTATCCAAGTTGTTTACATCGGTTGTGCAAAGAGAAAACCTTTGGAATGTGGGGAATGAGCTATCCGTCATTTGCAAACAGTAGACCCTGATCAGAGGGCTCATAGAGGAGCCCTCTGATCTGTGTCTGCACTGTTTGTCTTTCAAATTCCTCTCAAGGTTTGTACCCTTTCATATCAAATGGACTCTGTTGTTAAACAAAGATGGACCATTCCACTTAAGATAACTCTGCAAATGGTTAACCCTTACAACGCTGAGTTTTCAAATGGACTCTTCCAAAATTCAAACAGATCAAGCTTATGGTGAATATTTAGGGATTTTTCTAAAGAAAAGTGTAACATGACAAACAGTGCAGACCCTGATGAGAGGGCTCCTCTAGGAGCCCTCTCATCTGGGTCTACACTGTTTGCAAAGGACATTAGTGACTCGTGACCCACACTATAATGGTTAATGGTGTCATACACAATGCTCATGAATTTCATGGATGACATAATTAGACTTGGCATCCTCTATGTATGCAGTATCATATGATCCAATAAACATTTTCATTGAGTACATCTTGTACATATTGTTTGATAATTAGACACGTGAATATACACGTAAATGCCAATAGTGCAGATATCAGTAATCCAGAATACTTATCAGCGCTTCAAAGTGAAAATATCTCTATCAAAATGTCACATATCTCCGCCCAAACCCATGTTGTTATTTCTGTGCAGATAGGCAGTTTCTGTGCAAATAGGCAGTCTATTTCAACCTGTGAATGCGGCAAGCAAGTGTACTGGCATTTGTGAATTATAGTATAACGAAGATCAGAGGGCTCTTAGGGCAGTCCTCTGATCAGGGACTGCACAGTATGTCCTTCAGAATTACTCTTGCATATTTACCACTTTACTCCATAAATACGCTTTTCTACGCCTTTGCAAACAGAGTAGACTCAGATCAGCAGCTCCTATATAAATCGTCTAATCAGGGTCTGCTCTGTTTGCTTATGGAATATTATAGATCTCAGTTTCTGCTTTTTTAACCCTTTCCCTTTTATAAATGCCTTTTCATGCATCTGCAAACAGAGTAGACCCAGATCAGACAGCTCCTATTGGAGCTGTCTGATCAGGGTCTGCTGTGTTTGCTAATGGAATTTGATAGATCTGTTTCTTTAGTTTCTAAAAGGGCTACTATTATTCCACCTTCCATATTTCATAATAACTATTTTGTCCATGAATATTCAGTAGGTATTGAAATTTGGAATAAACATGCAACTGGGAAAGGGTTAATATGCTAATTTGAGAAGTAATCTAATTAATATTCAAGATATCACCCATTTCTTACATGAATATTCATATAGTAAAGGGTTAAATATCAAGGATTTCAAACATTATACATTCAGTTGCATGTCCTTTACTAGTTTCATTTGAATTTCCATCTGTATGGCCTTCTCTATATCAATGAAATTTGGATCCTGCTTTCAGATACACCTTTTTAATGCCTTTACTTGGCCCAAACCCATTTAAATGCTCAGTGCAAAACAGTAACTGTTATAACTGTTTTGCACTGAGCATTTAAATGGGTTTGGACCAAGTATGGTTATATTTCAGCATTACCAGATTTAACTTTTGCTATCAATCAGTAATCTTCGAAAACCTTTACCAACTTTTTAGATCCAGATGAGATGGTGAGTAGGTCTATATCTCATCTGGGTTCAAACTGTTTGATGGTGTAATTCTGTTGGGGTATTTTTCAAACAAAAAGGAAGAAAACTGAAAATTAAAAATGGAAGCAGAAAGCAAATTTTGCAGACGACAATGCTTTTCAGCGAATGATTTAAATTTCTAATACCAGTTTATTGGTAAGAGAAGACGCCAAGGGTTGAGTGCAAGACTGTAATATCTACATTAACCCTTTCTTTTATATAATGTGAATGCCTTTTCACACATCTGCAAACAGGGTAGACCCAGATCTCAGACGGCTCCTATAGGAGCCGTCTGATCAGGGTCTGCTCTGTTTGCTGATGGAATTTGATGAATCTGTTTCTTTAGTTTTTAAAATTGCTACAATATTCCACCTTCCATATTTTATTTAAAACTATTTTGTCCATGAATATTCAGTTGGTATTGAAAATTGTTATAAATATAGTATACTATAGGGAAAGGGTTGTTGAATATTCATGTAAGAAATGATGACATCATGAATATTTATCTGCTGAATTTTTTATTAAGGTTTGCGGTTGATCTTCAATATCTCCAACCCGAATACATGTATCTTGAATTTCAGGATAGCTCTTGGTAAAAAATTGGTCTGTCCAAAGTTTACAATACAGAATTGTTGTAAAATGTATCATTATATGCATATCTATAGAAAACCATTTGTGGAAGCATATTGAAGGTCAAAAGTAATGCAATATCATAAGCAAACACTTTTCCTGAAATTTGATTTTTCTTTCGTTTTCATTGAAAACACCCACGATCAAACAGTTTGCATCCTTTTGATACGCCAAGTTACTCGGCATCTCCTCTGGATCCAAAATATTTGCAAATCTCCTGACAAGTTTGTGCCATAGATTGTAGTTGTGGCAATTTTGCGCTTAACCCTGGAAAGACTTACTGATGTAATGTTCTCTTGCTCCATAAGATTGCGATTGATTCTTTGTAGCAGGGACCTGCACTAAAATACGATTGCATCTTAATTCCTAAGGTGATCTGGCTGGGAAATTGTAGGAGACTCAAGGAGCCTTCGATTGACATGTGGAGGACTTAGTGCAAGATATGTTACCATCTTCAATGGAACAGTATCGGGAATCACAGAATTGATATCTGTCTCAATGATCCAAGTTGATTTTTCATGCATTGCTTTTCAGAAATATTTTTGATTGCGATTTGATGTGGAGTTAGTTTATGCCTGATCTGTATCCAAACTGTCTGCATATACCATATTCCCATATATATATGTTGTACTTGCAACAATGTTACATTAACCCATTCCCTCCATAGGCTATTTTTAGACCCAACCTCTTTGAATAAATCTACCGAAAAGGAGCATTTACTGCAGAAAAGGAAAATAGAATTGTGTAGTATTGAAACCATTGTAATAAATAGAGCATAAAATTTTGCTCCAGTGGAGCTCTATCTATCCCATTGGTCCGTAAAGGGTTAATTCATATTTACTTACAGCCTTGAAGCTTATAGAGAAGAAATGTTCTAGGACATCTCGTCTGGTGGCATCCAGCAAAGTCCTTCATTCGTCCATTCCAACCCGAAACTGTGACATCATCATGACGCTGCCTGCACGGACAGAGGACAGTACTCTGATGTGGCTCCTGGCGAGGTTACGTGTACGGACACCACAGATCCATGTGCATGTGAGGCATTGGAATAACACCGGTGTATATGCATTCTATATGACAGCCAGTTATGAAGAGTGAAGTATTTATTATGATTATTAATGTCATTTTTTATGCCACATCTCATTCAAATCCTAATGGCTATATAAAGTGAGTCACCTCTTAAATTGCTATTACATGTATGTGACGTAGATTATGTATGGCAGTGTAAGATAATTACAGTGTATTTTGTAACCGTTTTAAATTGCCATATGCCACTTTATTTATGTAGATACATGTGGCATGTACATGCAGTTGGTTTTAAAAGCTCTGTATATAAAGCTTCTTTTATCTGTTGTAAATCACACTCTATTTAACCCCTTCCCTGTTCTATCTTCATTCCAAATTTCCTTACCTACTGAATATTTATAAAATAGTTATAATGAAATATGAAAGGTGAAACATTTTTAGAAACTAAAGAAATCTATCAAATTCAATTAGCAAACAGAGCAGACCCTGATCAATCGGCTCCTGTAAGGAACCATCTGATCTGGGTCTACTCTGTTTGCAGATGCGTGAAAATGTGTTTATATAAAGGAAAGGGTAAACAAAATTTACTTGCCTTGACTTGACTCTGTCCTGTCATGTATCTTTCAGTCTGTAATCTGCCATCCTTCATTCCTTGTACATTTCATTAACCCATTAGTGTCCAGAGTCCCTTAAAAAGGACATAGACAAACAGTGTAGACCCAGATCAGGGGGCTTCTGGAGGAGCCCTCTGATCAGGGTCTGCACTGTTTTCTGAACCCATCAATGTCAATGGCTCATTCCAGGAAATATTTTGTTTACTGTGCTTCCCCCACATGAATAATGGATGGTCTCTAAAGTTAGTTCTGGACGATTTTCCTTAAATAAGAGAATAAATGGGTTAGGACCTTTACAGCATTTTGTTCACATTTTAATGAATATTTAAGCATTTAAAGTTTCATTTTAAGATGTGTTATGGCTATTCAAATCATTTAGATATTATGAGGTGTAATTTGGTGTTGGAAACGACAATTATTATTACGGCATTGGGCAATATCATTTTGTCATCAACCCTTAATCCTTTCCCTGACATTTTCACGCATTTGGAAACAGAGTAGACCAAGATCAAATGACTCCTATAAGAGCTGTCTGATTAATGTCTGCTCTGTTTACTGATGGAATTTGATAGATCTGTTTATAAAATGACTACACTGTTACACCTTCCATATTTCATTATAACTATTTTGTCCATGAATATTCAGTAGGTATTGAAATTTGGAAAAAATGTAGTTCAGGGAAAGGGTTAACATCATGATTATTCATGTAAAAAAAACACGAATATAAATGAGCTGAATTTTTATAATGTTATTTTCAGTCATGGCAGATATATACAATGTATATATAATATTCCAAGGGCAAGCAGAGCAGACTCTGATTAAATGGCTCTTACAGAAGCTGTCTGATCTGGGTCTACTCTCCAAAGGTGTTAATCCTTTACTCCATAGATACGCCTTTCTATGTCTTTGCAAACAGAGTAGACCCAGATCAGACAGCTCTTATATGAGCAGTCTGATCAGGGTCTGCTCTGTTTGCTGATGATTCTACAGTGTCTGTCATAGTCAAAAAAGTCCTGTGTCCATGTGCTGTTATAACAATTAATAAAATTAATATTCATGGTGTCATTATTTTTTACATGAAAATTCATGGAGTGAAGGGATAAAAGGTAGGATGACCAGGTAATGGGTTTAACCCATTTTCCCTGTTCTATATTTAGTCCAACTTTTTAAATACCTACTGAATATTTATAGACAAAATAGTTGTAATGAAATATGATAGGTGTAACATTGTAGCCATTTTAGAAACAAAAGCAATATCTATCAACTTCCATTAGCAAACAGAGCAGACCCTGATCAGATTGCTCATACAGGAGCCATCTGATCTAGGTCTACTCTGTTTGCAAATGTGTGAAAAAGCATTTAAATATCACATACATGAGGCTTTTCTATAAATGTTTGCAGTTTGTTGAAAGGTGCTGAGGAGCTGGCCATAGCGAAGCGACTCAAGTCAGAAGTGGGTGGGGGAATGAAGGAGTTTGTTTTTGAGGACCAGCAGTTCTACGAGGGCGTGGAGGATGAACATGACTTCCTGGCCAGTGAAGAGCGTCAGGCTATTGTATACAACATGCTGTTGAACCTCAGAGCACTGAAGGGAGAGAAGTTTGAGAACTTGCAGTTCTTGGAGGGTCAACCTATTGGTAAGAACATGATATCTTAAGACTTGACCGTGTATATTAACCCTTTCAACCTGGAACACACATGCACCGTCCTTTACAAACAGTATAGACCCAGATCAGAGGGCTCCTAGAGGAGCCCTCTGATCAGGGTCTTTACTGTTTGTCATTTTGAGATGCTTTAGCAAATTCAACCCTTTCCGTGTTCAGTATTCATGTAAGAAATAATGACATCATGCATCTCTAATTGCTGATTTATTTTTTTTAATGTAAATTTTCAAAGGAAGGTTTTGCTTCGACATGCATTGTAGAATCAGGTCTATATTATACCATAAGCAAACAGAGCAGACCCTGATCAGACAGCTCCTACTCTGTTTGCAAATGCGTTAAAAGGTGTTTATATTAGGGAAAGTGTTAATGAGTGAACTGTATGGTTAAACAATGATGGGAAATTCAGGGTTGACAGGGTGAATGTGTTTATTTAGAGTTGTCTGAGATCAGTATTGATCCAGATCACTAAAACTCCTGTAATTGTATTTCAGTGTACCCTTATTAGAATCTGGAGAAACTTATGCAAATAGTGTAAACCCCGATCTGTTTGCCAGCTTTACAAATCAATGGAGAAGGGAAATTTGGTGTTCAAGTAGTCAGTAAAACCTCTTTAAAGGGGACATCCAATTTAGTATAAATATTGCTCTTGGAGACAGGTGGCAGCTTAATGCAGGATGAAACTCATGCAGAAAGCTCCTCTAGGACTTTCACCCTGCATTAAGCAGCCACCTGCCTAAAAGTATCTAAAGTCTTCTGTGCTAGAATTCTGGTTTACTGTACTTACAGTAAGTGAGATAATTCAGTTTTAATGTTGGCTGATATCAGGATAATGTGGTTTTGACCATGGCAAGTTTGACCATGGCAGAAACAATAGAATCATATCTAAATTATTCCATAAGCAAACAGAGCAGACCCTGATCAAGTCAGCTCTTACAGGAGTTGTGTGATCTGGGTCTGCTCATTTTGCAAAGGCATTAAAAGGTAGGATAGTTATGAAAATAGTTTCACCTTTACCATTTACTCCATATGTACACCTTTTAACCCTTTCCCTATTCATTGACAAAATAGCTACAATGAAATATGGAAGGTGTAACATTGTAGCCAATTTAGAAACTTAAGAAACAGATCTGTCAACTTTCACTAGCAGAGAGAGCAGACCCTGATCAGTCAGCTCCTCTAGGAGCTGTCTGATCTGGGTCTACTTTGTTTGCAAATGCGTGAAAAGGTGTTTATGTGAAGGAAAGTGTTAACACCTTTTTAAAATAAGAGAAGATATTGCAGATAACATAACACATTCAGTTTTCAGTGTAATGTAACAGAAAATATTGTTAAATTCGAATTAATACTCATGGAACATCAATTTTCATTATCGCAAGAACACACATGTTAATTGTCCCAGTAACATACCGTAATTAGCAAAAAGTAATTTGCTATTGGAAACCATCCATTATCGAGGAAGCCTGTCGGGTTCTGAGTTTCGTGCAATGCCTGGAATTAACTTACTGTATCATCAGGTTAACACTTCCCCTCATATAACCGTGTTTTCACGCATTTTCAAACAGAGTATACCCAGATCAAACGGCTCCTAGAGGAGCCGTCTGATCAGGGTCTACTCTATTTGCTAATAGAATTTCAAAGATCTGTGTCTTTACTTTATAAAATGGCTACAAATCTCCACCTTCCATATTTCATTATAACCTTTTTGTCCATCAATATTCAGTAGGTATTGAAATTTGTAATAAACTCAGAACAGGGAAAGGGTTAACACTTTGAATGCTAGGATTGAGTGTACTGGCACTGCAATCAATGCAGACCTAGATAAGAGAGCTCCCAGAGGTGCCGTATAAACAGGGTCTGCACTGTTTGTCATTCAGAATCCTCATGCAAGTTAATTCCTTCATACTGAATGGACTTAAAATAATAATTGACTGTTCCATTTTGAAATTTTGGCTCCAGCCTTTAAATGTTGAGGCATTATTCACAATCTTTGCATGTTAGCTGCGAAATATGATTGCTTTTGCAGACAGATAATTTGGCATCTCATTAGCTATAGGACCCAAACGGTTTGATACTTGGATTTATTTTTCGGAAAATAGAGAACAAATTCATTTTGAGAATTGGAATAATTTTTTTTTACATGCTCGAAGCGTCGTATTATGGTATAGTGTACGTCATCTGTCTGTCTGTCCATTAGCTGTTGCTTGTCCAACTTACTCCTCCTTTATTACTTAGTGGAATTTCTTCATACTAGCATTGGTGTCTATATTACTTAGTGGAATTTCTTCATACTGGCATTGGTGTCTAGTTATGTATGAAGATGAGATAACTTGGGTTGCATTGTCCTTTCTGGAGTTATTCCCCTTTGTTGGTTTTTATTACGAATTCATGTCCAACAAACTCTTCCCTTAACCCATTACCTCATAGGCTATTTTTGGATCAAACCTCTTTGAATAAATCTACCGAAAAGGAGCATTAACTGGAGAAAAGGAAACTTTTAAAATTTTGTAGTTTGAAACCATTGTGATAAATAGAGCATTTTGTTCCTATAGGACACAATGGTTTCATCATGTGACTTTCGCAGAGGCATCGAAAGGTGTCAATACATGTATGAGGGAATGGGTTATTACTCACAGGAATTTCTTCATATTTGTACTTGCATGGATGATTGATATTGATGTTTTGTTGTGCATGAAGATGTGTTAACTTGGATTGCATTATTATTTTTTTTAGTTATTCCCCTTTGGTGATTTTTTTTAAGAAATTCTTGTCTGGCTAACTCCTCCTTTATTTTTTGGCGGAATTTCTTCATATGTGCTTGGATGATTGACATTGTTGATTAGTTGTGCATTAAGGTGAGATAACTTGGAAAGCTTTTTCTCGCTTCTCAGACGTGCTAGATAAGCCGAGTTACTAATAAGGCAGTACTAGAAATCCTTATCTGGAACACCCCTGGTGTATTCATATGCACGATTAGGTAAAATCAATACAAGGGAAGGAACTCTTACAGGATGATACCAACATTTCTATAGTCAACGAGTTCATAAATTAAAATTGATAAAGGTAATTAGCCCGGGTATGAAATTCTGTTTATCATAAAAACGTTTTATAAAAGGCTAATTTAATTAACCGAACACATTGTTTTGTAGTGCCTCAGTCATTTATATTTTACTCCAAAATGTAACGTTTATGGTAATGTCATACCGGTAACAAATGACGCCATCATCCTCGGTTGGTCTATTCCTGTCGGAACAGACCAACCTCGGGTATAAATACCCCCGTCTTTAACAAAACCCATGCTTGATTCTATTAATCCTTTCTGGAGTTCTAACTGTCGGTCATATGCTTCGATTCAAAAGTACATTTTTCTTTTATTTCTTTTTAGCTCACCTTGCACAAAATGTCAAGATGATTGATTGGGATTGTCTGTGTAAATTGTCTTATATAATGCATCATCATCAGTCTCTTCTTAAAATGGTGAATGGAATTTGACCTAACTTCACAGGAATGATTTTAGGTTGTCCTGTATCAAAGTAGTTTTGTGTCCATTAATTGTCGTACATTGTGCATCTTCAACAATCTCCTTTTAACTCTTTCCTCATAAAAGAAATTATGACATCATAAATATTAATTAGATTAAATTCAAAATTGCATATTAACACTTGAATTTTTTGCCAAAGCATTGAATATGGAATAAAGGGTTAAAATTGTGAATGGAATTTGACCAAACTTCACAGGAATTACTTTAATCCTTTCCTCCATAAATACGTCTTTATATGCCTCTGTAATAACCACTTCTTGAAACCATTGTGATAAATAGAGCATTAATTTTGCTCCTATAGGAGCAAATGCTCTTTTTGTCACAATGTTTTAAACTACAAAATTCTAAAATTTTACTTTTCTCTAGTAAATGCCCCTTTTGGGTAGATTCATTCAAAGAGGTTGGTTCTAAAAATAGCATATGAGGAATGAGTTAAGTGGTGGTCCATTGCATAAGTAGGTCATAGGAACTAAAAATAGATTTTAACGAACAATATCTACAGGAGTCGTCTGATCTTGGTCTACTCTGTTTGCAAATGTGCAAAAAGTGGTCCATACGCAGGGAATGCAGTAAACAAGTGTACTGGTATTTGCAAACAGTGAAGACCAAGATCAGAGGGCTCCTAGAGAAACCCTCTGATCAGGGTCTGCATAGTTTTGTCATCCCAAATCCTCTAGCTCTTTGAATGCTGAATGGACTCTATCGTTAAACACTGATTGGCTGTATATTCCTATTTGAATAGTCTGCATTCTGAGAATTAACCCTTCCCTTTTTCACACCTTCGCAAACAGGGAAGACCAAGATCAGACGACTCCTAGAGTGTCTACTCTGTTTGCAAAGACATAAAAAGGCGTTTGTATGAGGGAAAGGTTTAACCCATTACCTCATATTGACACCTCTGCAAAACCATTGTCATAAATTGAGCATTTTCAATTGTTTCAAACTACAAAATTCTAAAAAAAAATCCATTTCTCTAGTTAATGCTCCTTTTCGGTAGATTTATTCAGAGAGGTTGGATCTAAAAATAGCCTATGAGGGAATGGGTTAACAGACTGACAGTATGTGTTGGCTGGACTGACAATCAATTCATTATCTGTTCATAGCTTGAAACATTTTGAAAGTATTTTGCAAACAATTTGAATCCATAGGAGACATGGAGTAACTGCCATGAGTGTCCAATATGACACAGCTTGACACTCTGAAATGTTTCTGAAAAGAACTAGACCTACAGCAGACAAAAATAAATAGTCACTTCACTGTTTAACCCTTCGCTTGCTGAATTTTAAAACACATGTCTCCTTTTTTACCCATGCCCTGTTGTATAATTACATATATCTTCACTGTGTACAAGTATATCGCTGTGCAATCACTGCTCTGGAGTGCATTGGTTGCACAATCAACTTGTAAATAGTGCAGACCCTGATCTGATCTGGGTCTTCACTATTTACAGATGTATATTGATGTGAATAGCGAGCGAAGGGTTAACCCTTTCCCTGTTCTATATTTAGTCTAAGTTTCATTACCTACTTAATATTCATGGACAAATAGTTACAATGAAAGATAGAAGGTGGACCATTGTAGCCATCTTAGAAACTAAAGAAACAGATCTTGCAAATTACGTTAGCAAACAAAGCAGACCCTGATCAGACGGCTCCTATAGGTCTTCTTTGTTTGCAAAAGAGTGAAAAGGTGTTACCCTTTCCTCCATAAATACGCCTATCTACGCCTCTGTAATAGTCACTTCTTGAAACCATTGTGATAAATAGAGCATTTGCTCCATAGAAATTCATGGACAAAATAGCTATTATGAAATATGGAAAGGTGGAACATTGTAGCCATGTTAGAAACTAAAGAAAACAGATCATTTAAATTTAGAAAGTAAAGAAACAGATCTATCAAATTCCATCAGCAAATAGAGCCGGCCCTGATCCTACAGGAGCCATCTGATCTGGGTCTACTCTGTTTGCAAATGTGTGAAAAGGCATTTATGAAGGAAAGAGTGGACACAACATTGGGATTGGTGGAGAAATTGCTTTCATTTACAAATCTTATCTGGTCTCTGAGGTTGATTGGTTAATTACAAATGTGTGAGGCACTACTGTCCCTACAGATCTACAGCAATTTGGACTATCTAACACAAATTCCATTATTAACCTTTTCCCTGTTATTCGTGAAGATTTATAAGCTGAATTTTTATAATAGCATATGATGGTACAAAGCATGTTTTAGCTCAGCAAAAATGGTAGAACAGGTCTATATTATAGCATAAGCAAACAGAGAAGACCCTGATAAGATGGCACCTAAAGGAGCCGTCTGATTTTCTGATTTGGCCTACTCTGTTTGCAAAAGCGTGAAAAGGCATTTATTACCAATTGCAAAAATGTTGTTACTTCCATTTTGAAGGCAGATTTTTCCTTTATTCTCTTTAGCTTAATGTGTCTCACCAGAGTCTAAACTGTATGACACTTGTCTTTGATAAAAATGGAAAAAAATTAGCCTTAAGAATTTGTAGCAGACAACAAATATTGCAAACAATAATTATTGAACATGTAAAGAGTTATGCGAAACCTTAATTACTTAGGCGAACAGTTTGGATTTAGATGAGGCACTGCGTAATGCAGTCTCATCAGGATCCATACTGTCTGACATTCTGACCATATTTTTTTTTTTTTGCAAAGAAATGGGATTTTTTTTAAGAATTGAAGCAGACGACAGTTGTTGCAGACGAAACATTACTTAGCATGCAAAGAGTTAAGTTCACCACCATTGCCTGCAGGGAGTTCTGTTCCTAATTAGAATGTTTTATGAATTATTCCTGATATACTGACAAATGAGGACAGTCATAGGTTTAAGGACAGAGCTGAGAGTAATGATGTCCACCATTGATTTCATGGATTGCTGTTATGTTCTGAAAAATGCTAACATCTCACATAGACCTATGATAACACATATTATTATAGGCCATTGCATCTCAGTATGCCATATCTCACAATATCCCAGAAAGTTTGGTGGGAGGGAGGGTTATATAGGAGTCAATGCTGATTTATCTTGGGGTTTTTTGGTGCTATTTCTCTGCAACTGTTTTCTGCTGACAGTATTTCGGCTTTTAACCATTTACCTGTTCAATATTCATGTAAGAAATAATGACATCATGAATCATATATTAGGTTGACTTTTATTATGTAAATTTCTTTATGGGAGGTGCATGGACAAAAGCTTTAGAAATCGGTATAATGTTATAACCAAACAGAGCAGACACTGGTCAGATGGCTACAGTCCTACAGGAGCCATCTAGTCTGGGTCTACTTGGTTTGTAAAGCTTGAAAAAGGTATGTATATGAACTTTACGTGCTTTACATACCTTTGAAAAACCATGAGTCTGTAAAGTGACTGTACCTGTATCTCTTGATAATGATAATTCCCTTCCCTCTTCCTTCATATTATGAAGGAAGAGGGAAGGGAATTATCATTATCAAGAGATACAGGTAATTTAAGCCTCTTTACAGACACATGGTTTTTCAGAGCTACGTCTCTTTAACCGTTTACTCCATGAATATTCATGTAAGAAATAATGACATTATGAATATTAATTACAGTGTAGTTTGTTTTTTAAATTGATAAATGAACACAGGAATTATTGGCCATGGCAGAAACTTTAGAATCATATCTATATTATTTCATAAGCAATCAGAGCAGACCCTGATCAGACGGCTCCTACAGGAGCCATCTGATCTGGGTCTGCTCTGTTTACAAAGGCATAGAAAGGCGTATTTATGGAGTAAAGGGTTAATTGTCATAATATAATAAATTTTAATATTAACAATCATTAAAAAGCATTTGTATGATGGGATTTAAATCACAATCATCTGCAAAAAATATTTCCTGTTACTATTCCTTTCAATGCCTTTACTTCCATTTCTCATCAGCAAACATTCAGACAGTATGGATCCTGATCAGACATGGAGCTTTTAGAGGTATCATTTGAATCCAAACTATTTGTATAGGTAATCATTAATTTGCTGCTAGCACGCAAAGGATTAACCCTTTAACCCTTTCCCTCATGTAAACGTGTTTTCACGCATTTGCAAACAGAGTAGACCCAGATCAGACGGCTCCTAGAGGAGCCGTCTGATCAGGGTCTACTCTGTTTGCTATTGGAATTTGATAGATCTGTTTTTTAACTTCCTAAAATTGCTACAATATTTCAACTTCCATATTTCATTATAACTATTTTGTCCATGAATATTCAGTAGGTATTGAAATTTGTAATAAACATTAGAACAGGGAAAGGGTTAATCATTTTCCTCAAGAATGTTTGTGTGAATAAATCATTTCATGAATATTCATTCACATCAATTTTTATACTGTAAAACTTTCAAAGGAATTTTTGGCGTAGAAACTATAGGATCAGATCTATATAAATCAATAAGCAAACTCTACTCATTTTGCCAAGATGTGAAGAAACTTTTATATGAGGGAAAGGGTTAATGTATTACCTAATAAAAAGACAGAATTTTCCTTTCAGATATTTCAGCATTACCTTTCACCAACACTTAGCTATCACCAGAATAAAAACTTTTTCTGAGTTGTTGCTAAGAGAGGATGTAACGTAATAGAAAATGGCTCGTCCTGTTATTGAACAGGGATATCTTAAAGCATTAAGCCTTTCCTCCATTAAGCCTTTCCTCCATAAATACGCCTTTCTACGCCTCTGTAAAAGTCATTTTTGGAAACCATTGTGATAAATAGAGCATTTGCTCCTATGGAGCAATACTACACAATTCTAAATTTTTTACTTTTCTCTAGTAAATGCTCCTTTTCGGTAGATTTATTCAAAGAGGTTGGGACTAAAAATAGCCTTTGAGGGAATGGGTTAATCTCATAAATATTCATGTAAGAAATATTGAAAACAAGAATATTAATTTACTAAGGTTTTTTATTATATTATGTACATTTGTATACAGGATTTAATGGTATAGGTTGAAACGGAAGAGTCCAGTCTGTTATAATTTCGTAAACAAACACAGCAGACCCTGATCAGACAGCTCCTATTAGGAGCCGTCTGATCTGGATCTTCTCTATTTGCAAATGCATGAAAAGGTGTTTATATGATGGAGATAGTTAAACTTTTACCTAATGAATCAAATAATTTTTTGTATAATGGCATTATCAGAGGTCCGGAGAAGATGTGTAAAGTAAAACCTTTTCAATTTTCGAGGCAATTCTAAAGAGTGGTCACAACATAGGGTTTGGTGGAGAAATGATGATGTTAGTATTTTGGTACACACCTTTATCTGTTGCTCTGAATTATGAACTATAAGCTATAGAATCAGATTTATATTTTTCCATAAGCAAACAGAGCAGACTCTGATCAGACAGCTCCTAAAGAATTCATCTGATCTGGGTCTACAACAAAACCTCTCTAAACTATAGGATTTAGATACCTTTAGGCAGGTGGTGTTTAATGCGGGGTGATAGTTATGCAGACAGCTTCTCTAGGAGCTTTCTGGATGACTTTCATCCTGCATTAACCCATTCCCTCATAGGCTATTTTTAGATCCAACCTCTTTGAATAAATCTACTGAAAAGGAGCATTAACTAGAGAAAAATATTTTTTTAGACTTTTGTAGTTTGAAACCATTGTGATAAATAGAGCATTTGCTCCTATAGGAGTGACTTTTACAGTGGCGGAAAAAGGCGTATTTATGGAGGAAAGGGTTAAGGCCACCTGTGTTCAAGACTGATATTCATACTAAATTGAAAGTCTAGTTTAGAGGGTTTTTACTGTACTCTCAGTCTGTTTTACCAAGGCATCAAAAGGCATTACATGTGACATGTGTTTTTATGGGTCTCAGAAGAACATAAACCTGTTCAATCAAAAAACCTGTTCAATTAGGCGATTTCCGGCAAGCTTGGAAAATTAGAAATCCTGGAGGTTTTCTGATTGCAACTGTCTGAAGCTGCATGATGCTTGTGATATTATCCTCTACTTGTTGAATGGTAGTGGAAGACTCAGTACTCATGGAGTATCATTTATCCCTTTCCCTCGTATAAACGTGTTTTCACGAGGAGCCGTCTGATCAGGGTCTGCTGTGTTTGCTTATGAAATTACAGTAGAACCCCTCTAATGCAACCACTTAATGAATAAACATATCTGTCTTTATAGGCAGGTTGTTGCTTAATGCAGGACAAAAGTAATGCAGAAAGCTCCTAGAGGAGCTTTCTGCATTACTTTTGTCCTGCATTAAGCAACCACCTGCCTCTACAACCCAGAATTATACCTCTTTTAGATGATCGCATTAGAGGGGTTTTTCTGTATAATTATACCCAACTCTACAGTTTCTACCAATAATGAAACAATCCTGTCTACAAATGCCATTATACAAATTCAGGTAATAAATATTCATGATGTCATTATTTCTTACATGAATACTGAACAGGGAAAGGGTTAATGGTATTCTGTTCTTGTATTACAAATGTAAAATAAGGAGATTTATCACCATGGTAAACAGTAAATAATCAAATATGTAGGATATTATCAAACAGAGCTATTGCTTAACCCATTCCCTCATAAGCTATTTTTAGACCCAACCTCTTTTAATAAATCTACCGAAAAGGAGCATTTACTACAGAAAAGGAAAATGTTAGAATTTTGTAGTTAAATTGAAACCATTGTGATAAATAGAGCATTTGCTCCTATATATGGAGCAAAAGCTCTATTTATCACAATGGTTTCACAAAGTGACTTTTACAGAGGCATAGAAAGGCGTATCTATGGTTAACCATTTAAACCATGAATATTCATGTAAGATAATGACATTGTGCATATTCATTAACAGAAATGTTATCATGGTACATTAACACAGAATTATATGGTCATGGCAGAAGGAGCAAACAGCAAACCCTGATCAGTCTGGCTCCTGTTGGAATAATCTGATCTTGGTCTATTCTGTTTGCGAAGGCGTGAGAAGGTGTTTCTATGAGGTATAGGGCTTATAGTATGAATGTACAGTTGATCTAATCTGATCAGAATATCTAATTCACAGCTTAATGCAGGTCTAAAGTAATGCTGAAAGCTCCTGTAGGAGCTTTCAGCATTACTTTAGACCTGCATTAAGTTGTCACATGTGTTTATAAATATATGTAGTGATACATTTTATAACAATTCTGTATTGCAAATTTTGGAAGGATCAAACTTTTAGTTCGAGTTATCATGAAGTTCGAGTTATCCGAGTTCGAGATATCGAAGTTCAACAGTGTATCTGCATGTATGAGCAATGTTTCAAGCCTCAGAGTTTTGCTGTTTTTCAAATAATGCAGACTAAGACTAGCTGTGTGTTTGAGTCATTGAAATCTGAATAGGATCTACATTGTTAGCTGTTCAACATTTGCAGACATATTACCCATTCTGAGAGACAATGTAGATCCTGATCAGGTCAGAAGCATATAGGTTAACCCTTTCCTCCATAAATACACCGTTCTACGCCTCTGTAATAACCACTTCTTGAAACCATTGTGATAACAATGGTTTCAAAATTTTAAAATTTTACTTTTCTCTAGTAAATGCTGCTTTTGGGTAGATTCATTCAAAGAGGTTGGGTCTAAAAATAGCCTATGGAGGAAAGGGTTAACTGTATAAAGAATTCCAAGACTACCTCCCTTTATGTTGTAACCAGTGCTTAGAACCTTCTCAAAGAGCAGTACACCCCTTTACTTGCTAATCTGGATCTACACTTCAACCCAATTTCTCATAGGCTATATTTAGGCCTAACCTCTTTGAATACATCTACTGAAAAGGAGCATTTACAAGAGAAAAGAATTTTTTTAGAATTATTTAGTTTTGAAACCATTGTGATAAATAGAGCATTTGTTTTGATGGAGCAAATGCTCTATTTATCACAATGGTTTCAAAAAGTTACTTTTACAGAGGTGTTAATAGGCGTCAATATGAGAGAATGTTTTAAACACTTTCTTCATACAGATTTCATATGCCACATTACATCCCCTACCAACACTAATGCAGACATACTGAAGCTCTAAATTTGTACTTTAGGCAGACATGTCAGAATTGAAGAGACACCAGTGCAATTATTTCAAAGCCATTACCCCTTTCAACATTGATTTTTCAAATAGACTATTCCAAAATTCAAATAGGCTGAGCTTATTGTGAATATTTAGGGATGTTTTAAAAAGGAAAATGTAACAATGACAAACAGTGCAGACCCTGATGAGAAGGCTCCTCTAGGAGCCCTCTCATCTGGGTCTACACTGTTTGCAAAAGATGTTAGTGACTCGTTTCTCATGCAGAAAGAGTTGATATACCAGATCATTAGTCTTGGTACCATTGTGCCTAATTTAGGAGGCACAACTGAACAATATTTCAAGCTTTCACTAGATTGGAACTTTTAGTTCGAACATTGTATTCCCAGATAAATGAAATTGCACAGAAATTATTCTTTTGAGATTTTAGTACTTTCGATATAACCCTTTAACCCTTTCCCTCATATTGACGACTCTGTAAAAGTCACTTTGTGAAATCATTGTTATAAATAGAGCATTTGATCCCATAGCAGCAAATGCTCTATTTATCACAATGGTTATACACTACAAAATTCTAAAAAAAAATCCTTTTCTCTAATTATTGCTCCTTTTCGGTAGATTTTTTCAAAGAAATTGTATCTAAAAATAGGCTATGAGGTAATGGGTTAAATACTGGAAGCAAGAGTACTGGCATTATAAACAGAGCAGACCCAGATCACAGAACTTCTGGAGGAACTCTCTGATCAGGGTCTACACCATTTGGCATACAATTGTCTAGCAAAATCAAGACTTCGACAATGGATGGACTCTGGAGTTAAAAACTCTTTGCATGCTAGCGATGAATCCGTCATTACCTATGCAAACAGTTTGGATCCAGATGAGATGCTGCATAATGTTTGAATACTTACCAGATTTTTGCAAAGAAATGAGAGAATTTTTTTTTTTTGAATTGAATTGGATCTTTTATCATTCCATAAGCGAACAGACAGCTCCTACAGGAGCTGTCTGATCTGAGTCTACTTTGTATGCAAAGGTTTGACAAAGCATTTATATGAGGTAGAGAAACCATTTAGTAATTAACAGCCCCTATCATAATATGTGAGGAATATAACTGCCCTTTGAACTGCGTTTAGGGTGTAGGAACAGAATCATTGTTACCATGACAGAAGCTGTAGAATCAGATCTATATCATTCCATAAGCAAACAGAGCAGTCCCTGATCAGACAGCTCCTATAGGAGCTGTCTGATCTGGGTCTACTCTGTTTGCAAATGCGTAAAATTATGTGATTATCAAGCAAAGGGTTAACGAGGCAACACTGTTGGACTATTTGAAGCTTCCAGGATATGATTACATTGTATAAGTCTGGCACCCTGTCATAGACTGACCAAACTTAACCCTTACAGTGTGGGACACGAGTCACTAATATCCTTTGCAAGCTGTGTAGACCCATATGAGAGGGCTCCTAGAGGAGCCCTCTCATCAGGGTCTGCACTGTTTGTCATGTTACACTTTTCTTTAGAAAAATCTCTAAATATTCACCATAAGCTTGACCTGTTTGAATTTTGGAATAGTCCATTTGTAATTTCAGCGTTGTAAGGCTTAACTCTTAATTTACAAGATAGCAGCAATTTGTGATATCTTATGCAAACTGTTTGGATCCAGATGACTCACCGAAATTTGAGGTCTTGTTAGGAATGAAATCGTTTGAAACTCTAGCTGTATTTATGAGAAGAAAAAAAATACTATGAGGATTTTAGCAGCTGACAATTTTTGCAGACAACAATTACTTAACCCTTTCCTCCATAGGCTATTTTTAGACCAAACCTCTTTGAATGAATCTACCCAAAAGGAGCATTTACTAGAGAAAAGTAAAATTTTAGAATTTTGTAGTTTGAAACCATTGTGATAAAAATAGCATTTGCTCCTATAGGAGCAAATACTCTATTTATCACAATTGTTTCAAGAAGTGGTTACTACAGTCTGGCGTAGAAAGGCGTATTTATGGAGGAAAGGGTTAACATGCAAAAAGCAAATCTGTTCTCATGCTGCATGAATTTTCTCTGTGGATTTTCCGTTTACTCGTGGAAGAAGAATTATTTTGCATCGAAGATTTATTTTTGTTTGAAATCCAGAGGGCTTCTGTCTGGGAGAATTCAAACAAATTTAATTTCATTAATTGCATACTGACAAATCATTGTCTGAAGAAATTAGTGTCAATCATTTCAAATTTCTTAAAAAAACAACCCAGAAACAAACCCACTGAAGCAGAGAAAAGAATATTTTGCAAATTTAGGCTGAAATAGCTTTACCTTAACCCTTTCCTCCATAAATACGCCTTTCTACACCTCTGTAAAAGTCATCTGTTGAAACCATTGTGATAAATAGAGCATTTGCTCCTGTAGGAGCAAATGCTCTATTTATCACAATGGTTTCAAACTACAAAATTCTAAAAAAATTCTTTTTCTCTAGTTAATGCTCCATTTCGGTAGAATATTCAAAGAGGTTGGATCTAAAAATAGCCTATGAGGGAATGGGTTAATAGTGCAGACCCAGATTAAATTGCTCCTGAAGGAGCAGCTTGATAAGGGTCTTCATTATTTGACATTCCATTAGTTTCATTTTAAATGAAACTTTATTTTAACCCTTTCATTCATAGAAATGCATTTTCACGCATTTGCAAGCAGGAGCCATCTGTTCAGGGTCTTCTCTGTTTGCTTATGGAATAATATAGGTCTTATTTTACATTCTTGATCAGTACCAAAAACTCCTGTATACATAATTATGCCAATATAAAAATTAAACCAATAAATATTCATGATGTCATTATTCTTAACCCATTCCCGCATATTGACGCCTTTTGTCGCTTCTGCAAAAGTCACTTTGTGAAACCATTGTGATAAATAGAGCATTAATATGCTCCAAAGGAGCAAATGCCCAGTTTATCACAATGGTTTCAAAATTACACAATTCTGAAAAGTTCCTTTTCTCTAGTAAATGAACCTTTTTGGTAGATTTGATGAAAGGTTGGATCTAGAAATAGCCTATGCAGGAATGGGTTAACATGGATATTAAACAGGGAATGGATTAAAATTGACAATTTAATGCTGATTTTTTCAGTGTTACAAGTCAGTGGAGAGAGGAGACTGGTCGTCTTTCCAGCTTAGGGATTTTGTACTTGAGAGTGCATTAACCCATTCCTTCATATACATATAGACGTGTTTTCACGCATTTGCAAATAGAGTAGACCCAGATCAGATGGCTCCTAAAAGAAACTGTAAGGCCTAGACCTTTGATATTTGGTATGTAGCATGATCTAATGGTCCTCTACAAAGAATGCTCAAATTATGATGCCCGGACCAAAAATGGCCCTGCCTAAGGGCTTATCAGTTTTTCATAGGAAAATCTAATGGCCCTCTACAAAGATTGTTCAAATCATAACCCCTAGGTCGAAAATGGTCCTGTCCCAGGCTTTTCAGTTTTTCATAGGAAAATCTTCTTCTCTGAAAATGTAAAGCCTAGAGCTTTGATATTTTATATGTAGCATGATCTAATGGTCCTCTACAAAGATTTTCAAATTAAGACCCCTGGGTCGAAATCAGGTCTCGCCCCCAGGCTTTTCAGTTTTTCATAGGAAAATCTTTAGAAATAGAAACATCTTCTTCTCTGAAACTAAAATGCCCAGACCTTTGATATTTGGTATATATCATTATCTAATGATTAGTCCTCTATACAAAGATTGTCCATCTGATATGGGTCTGCTCTGTTTGCAAAGGCATAGAAAGGTGTGTTTATGGAGTACAGTAAAACCCCTCTAAACCGGACGTTAAATTTGGTATAAATATCGGTCTTGGAGACAGGTGGCAGCTTCATGCAGGGTGAAAGTCATGCAGAAAGCTCCTAGAGGAGCTTTCTGCATGACTTTCACCCTGCATGAAACAGCCACCTGCCTAAAAGTATCTATATTCTTCTCTACTAGAATTCCGGTTTAGAGGGTTTTTACTGTAAAGGGTTAAACTGTTCATATTCTTGTACGAAATAATGACATCATCAATGTTAATTAGCTGAATTTTTATAATGGCATCATTTATGACTGTATACATGAATATTTTATGTCTGTAGAAACTAGAACCAGAGCTATTTTATTTCATATGCAAACAAAGCAGACCCGGATCAGATGGCTCCTACAGGAGCCATCTGATCTGGGTCTGCTCTGTTTGCAAAGGTGTGGAATTGTGTTTATATGAGGGAAAAGGGCTAATTAGGATCTGATCTGAGCTAAGGATTCAAGCTGTCATGAATACTAAGATAGTGAGGACACCATTAACCTTAATTCTGCTGACAAAAAAAATGTGCCTGCTCAAATTCTAAAATGCTTCAATCTTTACTTAGGTAGTTCTGATTCTTTCAAGCTTTGGAGACACTATTGTTTGAGTGTCAAACAGCTTAAGCCTTTCCTCCATGAATATGCATGCAAGAAATAATGTCATGAATATTAATTAGATTAATGTTTTGTAACCTATAGAATCATATCTATATTATATTGTAAGCAAACAGAGCAGACCCTGATCAGATGGCTCTATAAGGTGTAGAAAAGCATATTTATAGAGTAAAGGGTTAAACCTTAATAGATCCTGAAGAGACACTGAGTTACTTGGTGTCTTGTCTGAATCTCAGCTGTTTGAGGTTGTCAGTCGAGATCAGCAGGTCGAAGGTTAATCAGAATCAGATATTTGATTGTGTTTGCTCCCGTTGACTTGCTATGATAGATTACTGCGATCTCATTTGGGACAGCTGGTAACGAGATCAAGATAACTATATTTTCTCGATAATTCTCCCTTTATTCCATGAATATTCATATAAGAAATAATGACTTCATGAATAGAAATGAGTAGAATTTTGTTATGGTATGGTATGATAACACAGGAGATATAAGCCATGGCAGAAACTGTAGAATCAGATCTATATTATTCCTCATGTCGAAGGTCCTATTTATGGATTAACCCTTTCCTTCATATAAACATGTTTTTAGACATTTGCAAACAGAGTAGACCCAGATCAGACAGGTCCTACTCTGTTTGCTAATGGAATTTAATAGATCTGTTTCTTTAGTTTCTA
This sequence comes from Azorinus chamasolen, assembly GCA_963576725.1. Taxonomy (NCBI): domain Eukaryota; kingdom Metazoa; phylum Mollusca; class Bivalvia; order Cardiida; family Solecurtidae; genus Azorinus; species Azorinus chamasolen. Next base: position 53,060,236 of record OY755239.1, on the reverse strand, counting down.
AAATGGCTACAATGTTCCACCTTCCATACTTCATTATGTATAGCAATTTTTTCCAGGAATATTCAGTAGGTACTGAAATTTGGAATAAACACAGAACAGGGAAAAGGTTAACCCTTTACTCCATAAATACACCTTTCTACGCCTTTGCAAACAGAGAAGACCCAGATCAGATGGCTCCTAGAGGAACCGTCTGATCAGGGTCTGCTCTGTTTGCTTATGATATAATATAGATATGATTGTATAGTTTCTGCCGTGACCAAAACTTTCTGTGTGCATGTGCTATTTAAACCATTCATCTTATTAATATTAATGATGTCACTACTTCTTACATAAATATTCATGGAGTAAAGGGTTAAGTGTTTGTACTAGTACAAGGCTTTCTTTTGACAGCTGTCAATTTTTTTTAATTTCAGTGCCTTTACTGGAGTCGGCCAGGATTGTCTCACAAGTGTTCCCTCTCCATGAGAACAAGGCCACAGCCGAGCTGCACAGGACGTGGGTCCAGTCTTTCTGGCACAGACAGCCACTCGGTAACAATGCATAACTCATCAGTTCTTGGCAGTTGGCACCCTAATAATGTTTGTTTGTAGAATGAACCTTATTCTACAGCCCTTGCTTAATCCTGTAATTCAAGAAACAAGTGCACTAGGATATGCAAACAGCGAAAGGGGACTTGGAACCCTTTGATCAGGATCTGCACTGTTTGTCATTCAAAATCTTTTTGCAAAGTATACCCTTTCATAATGGGTGAACTCTGTAAGTAAACTGATGAAAATTCAGCAATCAAAAGATTGACCCTTTACTCAAACTCATTAACCCTTACTCCATAAATACCAGTATGCCTTTCTATACCTTTGCAAACAGAGTAGACCCAGATCAGACAGCTCCTATAGGAGCCATCTGATCAGGGTCTTCTCTGTTTGCTTATGAAATAATATAGATATGATTCTACAGTTTCTGCCATGGCCAAAACTTCCGGTGTTCATGTGTCAATATAAAAAATAAATTAACAAATATTGATGATGTCATTATTTCTTACATGAATATTCATGGAGTTAAGGGTTTAAACTTAAAAGACAACTTTTGCCAACAAAACAGACCAAGACTCCTGTAGTAGCTGTCTGATCAGGGTCTGCTCTGTTTGGTTTTGCAATAATGTAGATCTAATACTGCAGTTTGTGGTATGGTCAAAATTTGCTTTGTTCATAATGGTACTCAAACTATTTCTCAGGATTAATTGTTATAATAGCACATGGACACAGGATGTTTGGCCATGGCAGAAACTGTAGAATCATAATTATCTATATTATAATATAAGCAGACAGAGCAAACCCTGGTCAGATGGCTCCTATAGGAGCTGTCTGATCTGGGTCTTCTCTATTTGCAAAGGGGTAGAAAGGCGTAGTTATGGAGTAAAGGGTTAATGCAGGACAAAAGAAATGCAGAAAGCTCCCATGGACGTTTTCTGTATAACTTTCATACTGCATTAAGCTATTACCTGCCTCTATGACCCAGACTTTTTTGGGTAGTCGCTTTAGATGGGGTCTCACTGTACTTTATATAGATAATTAATTTAGGACATAACTGTTACCTAGTATTCAGAGGATAGACAGTTCAGATCGAAGTCAAAGGACTCTAACTGGAGGTCATTGATCTGGGCCTGAAGCATAGATACTATGTACATATGTAAATGAAATTTTCTGTCCGACTAACCTATTAGTATATGGAAATTAACCCATTCCCTCATAGGCTAATTTTAGACCCATCCTCTTTGTGTAAATCTACCCAAAAAGAGCATTTACTAGAGAAAATGAAAATGTTAGAATTGTGTAGTATTGAAACCATTGTGATAAATAGAGCATTTGCTCCTAAGGATGCTCTATTTATCACAATGGTTTCAACAGGTGACTTTTGCAGAGGCGTCAAAAGGCGTCAATATGAGGGAATGGGTTAAATGAAGGAAAGGTTAAACGATCAAGTGATTCTACATTACATTATGCATTTTGTCATTCCCTTTACTCCATGAATATTCATGTAAGAAATAATGGCAACATAAATATTAATTAGATTAATTTTCATAATGGCACATAGGAAAACAGGACATTTTGGCTGTGGCAGAAAAATTGTGGAATACTATATTATATCATAAGCAATTTCAGAGCAGACCCTGGTTATACGGCTCCTATAGGAGCCATCTGATCTGGATCTACTCTGTTTGCAAAGGGGTAGAAAGTGGTATTTATGGAGTAAAGGGTTATGTGTTTTTGTTTTCTTCCAGACAAGGTTTGTGACTATTTTGGGGTTAAGATTGCCATGTACTTTGCCTACCTGGGATACTACACTTCAGCCCTGGTGGTCCCAACACTGATAGGGGTCATCTTCTGGTTCAACCAAGGAGCAAGCCAGGTGAATACTACAGAAAAATATAAATAAAGTCATGTGTTTAACCCTTTATGACATGAATATTCATGAAAAGGTATCTACATCAGGTAAAGGGTTAACCTACATTAGGAATGGTTTCTGATCGGGCCGACACTTTTGTTCACCCATTCTCTCATATTGACGCCTATTGACACCTCTGCAAAATTTCACCTGTTGAAACCATTGTGATAAATAGAGCATTTGCTCCTATAGGAGCAAATGCTCTATTTATCACAACGGTTTCAAACTACATAATTCTAAAATTGTGCTTTTCTCTAGTTAATGCTCCTTTTCGGTAGATTTATTCAAAGTGGTTGGATCTAAAAATAGCCTATGAGGTAATGGGTGAAGACTTCAATGCTGAATTATCAATGAGGAGTAGCCCATCCAGAGCTCCAGATAAGATGCGTAAATTAAGCATTTTCAGGAATAGCTCCTATATTTCTCCACCAAACCCTATGTATACTGTGACCACTCTTTAGAATCGTCTCTAAGATGATTCTAAAGATTGGTCACAGTATAGGGTTTGGTGGAGATATGACAATTTTAGTAATTGCGTATGCACCTTTATCTGTAGCTCTGAGAGTCCACTCAGTATGAAAGGCTTAACCTTGCTAGAGGAATTTTAATTACAAACAGTGTAGATCCTGATCAGAGGGCTCCTCTAGGAGTCCTCTGATCTGGTTCTGCTCTATTTGCAAATGGTAGTGCGTGTGTGTCCCGCATCTGAAGGGTTAGTTACAAAATACTTCATAGGGTGATAACTGTCAAAAACAGTGTAGACCTTGATCAGTGAAAGATGGGACCTGTTTCACACATCACTGCATGGGAATGAGAGAATTGTTTTTAGTTTTTCCATCTTGTTTCTTCCTTTATTCCTTTACTCTATGAATACTCATGTAACAAATAATGACATCATGAATATTAATTATAATAATCTCTATAATGGCATATGAACACAGACAATGTTGACCATGGCATATAATAGAACCAGGTCTATATAAGGCCACAATCAAACAGAGCACACCCAGATCAGGCAGCACCCACTGGCATGAAAAGGTATATTTATGGAGTAAAGGCTTATATCCCTTTCATTCATATTAACATGTTTTCACACATTTGCATACAGAGTAGACCCAGATTAGATGGCTCCTACAGGAGCCATCTGAACAGGGTCTGCTCTGTTTGCTTATACTGGCCTTTATGAATATGAAATAGATGAAGTGTGTATGTGGCATAGGAACACTAGAACAAATTCTGTACAGTAAAACCCCTCTAAACTGGACATTCAATTTAGTATTAATATCAGTCTTGAAGGCAGGTGGTAGTTTAATGCAGGGCGAAAGTCATGCAGAAAGCTCCTCTAGGAGCTTTCTGCATGACTTTCATCCTGCATTAAGTTCTATACCTGAATTCTTCTCTACTAGAATTCTGGTTTTGAGGGGGTTTAGTGTATATCTGATTGATATGTCAAAGTCTGGACAGAAAAAGCTGGGAAATATAACTTACATGAAATAATGTGTCTGACTGATTTTGATATATCAGATGTAGTCGGACCTGTTAGACATATTTAATGCCCCCAAACAGGGTTTTGCATGCATGTAGTAATTGCACAGTCTGTATGTGTGTGTGTGTGTGGTGTGTGTGTGTGTGTGGGGGGGGTGTTAGTATGTGTGTTGGGGGTTGTGTTTGGGTCTGCTCAGTAGCCTTTACATAAACTGTGGGGTTTTGAAATAACTTTATATACATTCATCACTTATGATCATGTTCTCATGTCCAAGTCTATACCTCCAAAGTTGTTAGTTGGAAATGAAACAATACATGTATACTCCACTGCTGTGTTCTTGTGTCCAGCCCTTAAACCCTTACTCCATAAATATTCATGTAAGAAATAATGATAATGAATCATGAATATTAATTAGAATGTTTTATATAATAGCACACAGACACAGGAACTTTTGGCCATGGTAGAGACTGTAGAATCATATTATATTATATCCTACAGGAACCATCTGATCTTAGTCTTGTCTGTTTGCAAACTCATAGAAAGGAATATTTATGGTGTAAAGGGTTAACTTTGATATACCTAGGGGGTTCTAAAAATAACAATACACAAATGTTCTCGACATCTTTGTCATGTGCCATGCCTCAGGCCCAAGTCTGTACATCCAAGGTCAAGGTTACAGTTCAAGGCCATGATATACATGTACTTCTACTGTATACATAGTCATGTTTAGCCCATAACTGATAAAGCTGTAGGGATTTCAAAATAACTTTACATCAATGTTCACTGTATTATTGTCCTTTGTCGCATAGATCTGGTTCTACAGTTTCTATCAATACTAAAATAATCCCTTGTACATATGCCATTATAAAAATTCGGCTAATAAATATTCATCATATCACTATTTCTTGCATGAATATGCAATAGCGAAAGGGTTAAATAACAGTAGTCAAATGTACTCCATATCATTATTATGTGTCATGCCTGTTGCCAACATTTGTACCTTCAAGATCAAGGTCATATTTCAAGGTCAAACTGTACCTGTACTGCTACTGTATACAATTTATTCATGTCCAGGCCATAACTATGATATAGTTGCAGGGATTTTGAAATAATTTTACGCCCTTGTTCACCACATCCTATGTTGTGTTTCATACCCAGTCTGTACCTCCGAAGTCAAGGTCATAGTCATATTCAGTCAATTGCTCTGATATTCCTTTAGGGATTTTGAAATATCTTGACACAATTATTCCATACCATTATCTGTATTTCAAGGGTCAAGGTCATACCGGTATTTGTAGGTAAAACTGTGACTGTATGCTTCTCTGTGGAATCCATCCAACAGCTCTGATATGCCGTGGGAGATTTTGAAGTAACTATTGACAAATGTTCACTATATCATTGCTGTGTGTTTTGCTTTGTGCAGAAGTCTGTACTTCAAAGATCCTGGGGTCAATTTTATGAAATGTACAATAGAAGCTATTCTAAATTTTAAGATGATCATATCTTCTAGTTGCAATCGTTGTACATTAGATGATTAGAATGTGTGATAATTTATGTGGTATGAAGTTAACCTAACTTTTTGCATGCTAGAATGTGTAATAATTTTGGCTATTTGAATAGTATATTAGGACAAATGATAAATTTAGTTTAACGATCTTTCATAAAATAGGACTCGGGTCACATTTGAAGATACAGTAAACCCCCTCTAAATGGACGTTAAATTTAGTATAAATATCGGTCTTGGAGACAGGTGGCAGCTTAATGCAGGGTGAAAGTCATGCAGAAAGCTCCTCTGGGAGTTTTCTGCATGACTTTTACCCTGCATTAAGGACCACCTGTCTAAAAGTATCTAAATTCTTCTCTTCTAGAATTCCGGTTTAGCGAGGTTCCACTATAAAAGTATACATACTGGGTATATGCTTGGAACAAAGATACTGCTGCCAGGCAAATTTGTTGAACCCTTCACTCCATAAAATACGCCTTTCTATGCCATTGCAAACAGAGTAGACCCAGGGTCTGCTCTGTTTGCCTGTGATATAATTTAGGTCTGATTCTACAGTTTCTGTTTCTGCCATGGTCAAAAGTTCTTGTGTCCATTTGCAGTTATAACGATTAATCTGAATTAATATTCATGATGTCATTATTTCATACATGAATATTCATGGAGTAAAAGGTTAAAAGTAACAGATTCTCTACTGTTTGCCGGAACAATAAATTTCCTTAAAACATGTTTATCTAATTTATATTTTTAACCTTTTAATCCATAAATACACTTTTTTGTGCCTTTGTAAACAGATTAGACCCAAATCAACTGTCTGATTTGGGGTCTACTCTATTTGTTTATGATATGATATACCGGTAGATAGAGAGTTTATTCATACATAAGGCCATAGGCCCAACAGTACACAGGCATACAAGTATACAATACATACAGACAAAGGCATGCAGTATATTATGCTAGATACTAGAAATTATGTATAATATCAGCACTGATTATCTTAATATTAAGAAACACCCATCTTTACGAGGGAAAAATGATAAAGTCATATTTGCCATGGTACATATGTACACGGTGAAGCAAATGTATGGTTGTTTACTCTTAGTTTTACAGTCAATCCTTTATTAGCGACCAGCCATTAGTGGATTCTACAGTTTCTGTCATGGCCAAAGATTCCTGTTTCCATAATTATGCTGTTATAATAATTTTGCCACCTTTGCAAACAGAGTAGATCCAGATCAGATCAATTCTGCAGGAGCTACTGAACAGTGTCTGCTTTGTTTGCTTATGGAATGATATATGTTAGGGCCCATATTCATAAAGCTCCTTAGGAATATTTTTACCTTAGAACAACTTGAGGAGAAAAATTCTATTTACATAAACATGTATAGCAACAATTTAGAGTAAATTTCATTCAAAGACTTCTAGAATACATGTATTTGGTTAATTATATATTTTATATACAGCTTTATTTCTCTTAAATATCTTTACTGGTATTGATTTTATAAGCTTAACCCTTCGCTTGCTATTCGCGTCAATATACCTACCTCTAAAAAGTGAAGACCCAGATGAGACTCATCAGGGTCTGCACTATTTACAAGTTGATTGTGCAACCAGTGCACTCCACAGCAGTGATTGCACAGCGAAATACTTGTACACAGTGAAGATATATGTAATTATACAACAGAGCATGGGTAAAGAAGGAGAAATGTATTTTAGAATTCAGCAAGCGAAGGGTTAAGGAATATTCAACAAACTAAGGAATTTTCTTACGTTTCTCCTTAGGAGCTTTATGAATATGAGGCCTGATTCTACAATTTGTACCATGCTTAAAATTCCCTTGTTGATAATGCCATATCAAAAAATTTAGTTAATTAATATTCATGATGTCATTATATCTTTCATGATATTTGTTTGCGAAAGACATCAATAAGCTCTATAGTCTGCTTAGCAATTTAGTTTTACAAAACATTTCACCCACTACATTTTCAAAATTCAAGCTGTAATCAATTTGTCTACCAAAATGCAGTCAGTGTGTCAATCGGTGGGGATCCTGATGAGACGCCGAGTTACTCTGTGTCTCATCTGAATCCAAACTGTTTACATAGGTATTCACTCATCCCATTGCAGCAGGCTAAAGGTTAAGTAAAGGTTTAACCCTTTCCCTGTTCTATATTTAGTCCAAATTTCAATACCTACTGAATATTCATGGAGAAAATAGTTATAATGAAATAGGGAAGGTGGACCATTGTAGCCATTTTAGAAAGAAAGGAAACAGATCTTTCAAATTCCACTAACAAACAGAGTAGACCCTGATCAGACGACTCCTCTAGGAGCCGTCTGATCTGGGTCTACTCTGTTTGCAAATGCATGAAAACACGTTTATATGAGGGAAAGGGTTAATCAACCAACATCAGACAATTCCAGATGACTACTGTTTTAATTTGTTAATTCTCAAAGACCTCATAAAATGAAACAACTCACACTTCAGTGACAGCAGAGCAGTTTGGGGAAATCATTCACTTACTGTGACAACTCTTGTTTTCTGTGATTAATGCTACACCCTTCTTGTGTTATTAGCATACATGCCTGCATTTGCAAATACCGGTAGTTAAGACCCATATGAGACAGCTCCAAGAGGAGCTCCTAGACTCAAGGCTTCTTCGAGAATTTCAGTACTTCTTGTTCTGAAAATTGAATACCGCTTAAGCCGGTGCTAGGGGGCGTGAGGAGTGTTGCACTTTCAATTACTGAGTCAATAAAACCGAGTCTGCAATTTTCTCTTTTTGTGTTGCAATTTTTGCTCTGGGGGGATCACCTCCCTTCAGAATTTATATTCTATTAGTGTACATATCTGCATTTGCAAATAGTTAACCCTTTCCTTCATAGGCTATTTTTAGATCCAACCTCTTTGAATAAATCTAGCGAAAAGGAGCATTAACTAGAGATAAGCATTTTTTAGAAATTGAGTAGTTCTGAAACCATTGTGATAAATAGAGCATTTGCTCCTTAGGAGCAAATGCTCTATTTATCACAATGATTTCAAAAAGTGACATTTACAGAGGCATAGAAAGGCGTATTTATGGAGGAAAGAGTTAAGACCCATACGAGACAGCTCCTAGAGGAGCTCCTAGACTCCAGCCTTCTCATGCTATTAGCGCACATATCTGTACTTGCAAATAGTGAAGACCCATATGAGACAGCTCCTAGAGGAGCTCCAAGACTCGAGCCTTCTCATGCTATTAGCATACGTATCTGCATTTACAAATAGTGAAGACCCCTATGAGACAGCTCCTAGAAGAGCTTCTAGACTCAGGCCTTCTCATGCTATTAGCATACGTATCTGCATTTACAAATAGTGAAGACCCATATGAGACAGCTCCTAGAGGAGCTCCAAGACTCGAGCCTTCTCATGCTATTAGCATACGTATCTGCATTTACAAATAGTGAAGACCCCTATGAGACAGCTCCTAGAGGAGCTCCAAGACTCAGGCCTTCTCATGCTATTAGCATATGTATCTGCATTTGCAAATAGTGAAGACCCATATGAGACAGCTCCTAGACGAGCTCCAAGACTCGAACCTTCTCATGCTATTAGCATACGTATCTGCATTTACAAATAGTGAAGACCCCTATGAGACAGCTCCTAGAGGAGCTCCAAGACTCAGGCCTTCTCATGCTATTAGCATACGTATCTGCATTTGCAAATAGTGAAGACCCATATGAGACAGCTCCTAGAAGAGCTCCAAGACTCGAGCCTTCTCATGCTATTAGCATACATATCTGCATTTGCAAATAGTGAAGACCCATAATTATGAGACAGCTCCTAGAGGAGCTCCTAGACTTGAGCCTTCTCATGCTATTAGCATACGTATCTGCATTTGCAAATAGTGAAGACCCATATGAGACAGCTCCTAGAGGAGCTTCTAGACTCAAGTCTTCTCTTGCTATTTGTGTATGTATCTTTATTTGCAAATAGTGAAGACCCATATGACACAGCTCCTAGAGGAGCTCCTAGACTCAGGCCTTCTCATGCTATTAGCACACATATCTGCATTTGCAAATAGTGAAGACCCATATGACACAGCTCCTAGAGGAGCTTCTAGACTCAAGCCTTCTCATGCTATTTGTGTACGTATCTTTATTTGCAAATAGTGAAGACCCATATGAGACAGCTCCTAGAGGAGCTCCTAGACTCAGGCCTTCTCATGCTATTAGCATACATATCTGCATTTACAAATAGTGAAGACCCATATGACACAGCTCCTAGAGGAGCTGTCTCATATGGGTCTTCACTGTTTGCTATTATAATTCAGTGGCTATAATTTATCAAATAGTTGAGCTGATTTGTATTCTAAGTAGATGGATTCACATTTGAATATGAGAAGGGCTAACCTGCTGAATCATTAAAATGGCTCCTTCCTTTCTGAATATCGATAAAACAAAAACCTGTATCAAAATCTATCACTGAATAAAATGATTTTTATAACAAACAGTGCAAACCCTGATCAAAGGACTCCTTCAGGAGCCCTTTGATCTTTGTTTACGCTGTTTGCAAATGTCTTGTATATATGTTTTCCAGCACTTTAAGGGAAAAGGCATTTATATATTACTGTCGAAAGTCATATGATGACAAACAAGATGGTTGCTAGGCAACAGATAACTGTCAGCAATATTGATGTCTCTAGTATTACATCAATTTGAATGTACAGTATTTCTGAGTGTATTTCGTATAAATGTTATTGCGTGTTATTCATCAATTAGTTTGGCATGAAACAGTGCAATGCCTTGGCTATCTAGCAGAGATTGTTCAAATTGCAATGTGTTCACTAGGCATTATCTATCAGTCTCAGAGGATATTTATTACGGCTAACTTCAGACCACAAAAATCATTTTAATTTCTAACATTCGGTGGTTGCAATTACTGTCCATTTCAATAAATTTTGTCAATCAATTTGAATGGAGATTTTTAGCTCGTCTGTTGTTTTTCTTTCAAGAAAAAATTATGAGCTGTTGTCGTAACTGCAGTGTTTGCATTGTTGCCGTCGTCATCCTTAACGTTAACGTTAACATTGATGTTGGACAAATGAGCTTTAGCATCTGCATGCTTTGCTCTTGTTTTGTATTTTAGGACGGATTGAACTTAAATCTTTCTTGATTCGATCAACTTTAATCTGCTTCATTTGATCACTTTCTTTTTCAGGAACTATAGGAGCAAATGCTCTTTTTATCACAATGGTTTCAAAAGTACAAAATTCTAAAAATGTTCCTTTTCTCCAGTTAATGCTCCTTTTTGGTAGATTTATTCAAAGATGTTGGATCTAAAAATAGCCTATGAAGTAATGGGTTAAGCTGCTACCTGTCTTCAAGACCGATATTTCTACTAAATTGAATGTCCAGTTTCGAGGGGTTTTACTGTACAGACTTCAATCTTGTGTTCCTATGCCACATACATACTTCTTCTAATTCATATTACACATAATTATACTCAATAAAACCTTTCCTCCATGAATGTTAATGTAAGATATAATGACATCATGAATATTAATTAGATTAATTTGCTGTAATAGCACATGGACACATGAGATTTTTTGGCCATGGTAGAAACTTTAGAATTATATCTATATTATATCATAAGCAAAGGGAGCAGAACCTGATCATATGGCTCCTATAGGAATTTTTGGCCATGGCAGAAATTGTAGAATAACATCTGTATTATTTCATAAGCAAGTAGAGCAGATCCTGATCAGACATCGATTTGAGCTGTCTGATCTGATCAAAAGCAGAATTTATATATAGAAGTTTATACATGTAACTAATACAGTAAAATCCCTCTAGACCAGAATTCTAGTAGAGAAGAATTGAGGAGCTCTCTGCATGACTTTCACCCTGCATTAAGCTGCCACCTGTCTCCAAGACCCATATTTATACCAAATTTAACATCAGGTTTAGAGTGGTTTTACTGTATACATTATTTCAGCTAATGGATGATCTGTACTCCATACTGTTTGCCTTGTTCAATCTACTTTGGTCATCCGTGTATATCAGTATGTGGAGACGACGGAGTGCTGAGCTAGCCTACCAGTGGGGAACCCTCGATAAACAGGACGAACTGCTGCAGGATCCCAGGCCCTTATATACAGTAAGAATTAAAAAAAAAAGAAGGGATCAGCCATTTACCTGATAGATATGCCTTCCTGTTGATGCTTTTGCAAACAGAGTAGACCCAGATCAGACAGCTTCTAAAGGGGTCGTCTGGTTAGGGTCTGCTCTGTTTGCTTATGAAATAATATAAATAACATTCTACAGTTTCTACCCTGCACAAAAGGTTTCTTTTCATAATGCCATTTTAAAAATGAGTTAACCCTTTCCCTGTTATATTTATTCCAAATTTCATCAATACCTACTGAATATTCATAGGACATCATTGTAGCCATTTTAGAAGTAATTTTTAAGAAACAGATCTATCAAATTCCATTAGCAAACAGAGTAGATCCTGATCAGACGGCTCCTATAGGAGCCGTCTGATCTGTGTCTACTCTGATTGCTAATGCGTGAATGAGTGTTTATAAAAAGGAAAGGATTAATGGTGTCATTATTTCTTACATGAATATTCATTAAATAAAGGGTTCAGTGCCCCTTCTGCTGTATTTACCTGTACTGTTAGGACACCAAGTCTACCCTCTCTATCGATTAGTAAAGCTCAATAAATTGATCCGGCACCATTTTGGTAACTTTTAACCCTTTCCTCCATGAATATTTATGTTAGAAATAATGACATCATGAATATTAATTAGATTCATTTGTTATAATAGCACATGCACACAAGATGTTTAGGCCTTGGCAGAAACAGTAGAATCATATCTTTATTATATCATAAGCAGACAGAGCAGACCCTGATCAGACAGCTCTTATAGGAGCTGTCTGATCTGGGTCTACTCTGTTTGCAAAGGCGTAGAAAGGTGCATTTATGGAGTAACGGGTTAACTTAGTCTGATAGAGTCACAGATAGTATAGACTTGGATAAATGCGAGCAAAGTTAGTCGGAATACTCGAGTAATTAGAGTATTGTAATTTCTTTGTTTTTCCAGGGTTACCTAGTAACAAGTCCAGTGACAGGAAGACTGGAGCCATTCTACCCAGCTTGGAAGCGCAACTTATTTCGGTACTTTATCAGCGTGCCTGTGATTGGATTCTGTCTCTTCATTGTGTTCTATGTCATGTTGCTCATATTCCAACTACAAGAGTGGGTCAACGGCCTAGTAAAGAAAGAAGAAATTCCATCATTCTGCCAGTTTCTGCCTAAGATCTTTCTAGCTTGTGTCATCTGGGTTTTGGATGAAATCTACAAGAAAATAGCCATTTGGTTAACTAATAAAGGTATATAGCACACCTGCCAGTGAAGTGTTTGTATTATTTAATGATACAATAGAACATCACATAGGTACACTTTTGATGCATTTGCAATTATAAAATAAATCAAGCTAATGAATATTCATGAATTTCATAGGTTCTGTTTGTTATATACAGGACCTCATGGGTTCTGTTTGTCTGAGTACTTATTAGGGCCCTGCATTGAAAATGCAGGCACCCTATAGGAATCGTAGTTTCTATCTGTATTTTCTATAACTCAAACAGTACTTCAATTATTGGTTTCATATTAAGGGCATATGCTTAGTATTATCAGAGGAAGAGGTCTATAGTTTTTGGGTTGAATCAGATCACTATGTCTAGAGTTATCTGCCCATGATTCATAAAAAATGCCATCAACTTTTGTCAACACTGTTGATGTGACGCGAAAACTCAAACAGTACTTCACATATTGGTTTTATATTAAGGGCATATGCTTAAATATCATCAGAGAAAGACACCTATAGTTTTTGGGTTGAATGAGATCTTTATGTCTAGAGTTATCTGGCCTTGATTCATTCAAAATGCCAACGATTTTTGTCAACACTTTTGATGAGATGTGATAACTCAAACAGTACTTCATATATTGGTTTCATATGAAGGGGATTTGCTTAGTATCATCAGAGGAAGATGCCTATAGTTTTTGGGTTGAATGAGATCACCATGCCCAGAGTTATCTGCCCTTGATTTATCAACCATGCCATATTCAACAAAAGATCATCTTCAGAGCCCTCTCTGTCTGTCAGAGTCAGTTTTATAGTTTTTACTTTATTTTCAGAAAACTACAGAATGGAGGAAACATATGAGAAACATTTTATCATCAAACTTGTACTGGTGAGTCTGTGTTTGTTCATGTTTCATGAATATTCATGTCAGAAATAATGACATCATGACTACAGTAACACCCCTCTAAACCAGACGTTTAACCCTTCGCTTGCTATTCGCGTCAATATACCTACCTGTAAATAGTGAAGACCCAGATGAGACAGCTCCTGCAGGAGCTGTCTCATCAGGGTCTGCACTATTTACAAGTTGATTGTGCAACCAGTGCACTCCACAGCAGTGATTGCACAGCGAAATACTTGTAAACAGTGAAGATATATGTAATTATACAACAGGGCATGGGTAAAGAAGGAAAAATGTATTTTAAAATTCAGCAAGCGAAGGGTTAATTTAGTATAAGTATCGGTCTTTGAGACAAGTGGCAACTTAATGCTCCTCTAGGAGCTTTTTTGCATGACTTACACCCTGTATTAAGCAGCCACCTCCCTAAAATTCTTCTCTACTAAGATTCCGGTTTAGAGGGGATTTACTGTATTCATTTGCTGAATTTTTACAATGGTATGATTATGAACACAGGATTTTTTTGCCTTGACCGAAAGTGTAGAATCAGATTTATGATATTGCCAAAATATTGCATGACTTACACCCTGTATTAAGCAGCCACCTGCTTAAAATTCTTCTCTACTTAGATTCCGGTTTAGAGGGGATTTACTGTATTCATTTGCTGAATTTTTATAATGGTATAATTATGAACACAGGATTTTTTGTCCATGGCCGAAAGTGTAGAATCAGATTTATGATATGTATGATATTGCCAAAGCAAACAGAACAGACCCTGATCTAGTTCCATAAGCAAACAGAGCAGACCCTGGTCCGACAACTCTAATAGGAGCTGTCTGGTCTGGGTGTACTCTGTTTACAAAGTATTTATATGAAAAAAAAAGTTTTGAATCTTCTTTGAAAACCAAAGCAAACATCAATGTTATAAATTACATATTTATACATGTAAGGTTGACAGAATTTGCAACAGTTTGTGCTATCTCCTCAATATGCAGCTGTACATGATAATGGTATGTATAGCAGTATAGATCACTGTAACAGCTGGCAAGGTCAGTAGAGGATGTCAGGTTCTCTACCCAAATTGTCCAGAACAGTCAGACTAACTTTGGCAAATAGTGCAGACCCAGATCAAACTGCTCCTTCAGGAGCAGTTTGATCAGGGTCTACACTAGTTGCTTCACCATTATTTTCATTCAACCCTTTCCCTTTTTAATATTTATTAAAATTTTCTTCACCTCGTGAATGCTCATGGGCAGAATCAATGATATGAAACATTGAAAAGAGAATAATTCACTGCTATGGAAACTGCATATTTAGATCTATAAATTTCTATAAGCAAACAGAGCAGACCCTGATCAGACAGCTCCTACAGGAGCTGTCTGATCTGGGTCTGCTCTGTTTGCAAAATCGTGAAAAGGTGTTTATATGAAGGAAAGGGTTAATGTTATCAGAATGGTGGTGAAATTACTTATTCAGCAGTTTACATCAGTAGAGAGGGGAGATGGGGGTGAAATGACTTATTCAGCAGTTTACATCAGTAGAGAGGGGAGATGGGGTTGAAATGACTTATTCAGCAGTTTACATCAGTAGAGAGGGGAGATGGGGTTGAAATGACTTATTCAGCAGTTTACATTAGTAGAAAGGGGAGATGGGGTGAAATGACTTATTCAGCAGTTTACATTAGTAGAAAGGGGAGATGGGGTGAAATGACTTATTCAGCAGTTTACATTAGTAGAAAGGGGAGATGGGGTGAAATGACTTATTCAGCAGTTTACATTAGTAGAAAGGGGAGATGGGGTGAAATGACTTATTCAGCAGTTTACATCAGTAGAGAGGGGAGATGGGGTGAAATGACTTATTCAGCAGTTTACATTAGTAGAAAGGGGAGATGGGGTGAAATGACTTATTCAGCAGTTTACATTAGTAGAAAGGGGAGATGGGGTGAAATGACTTATTCAGCAGTTTACATTAGTAGAAAGGGGAGATGGGGTGAAATGACTTATTCAGCAGTTTACATCAGTAGAGAGGGGAGATGGGGGTGTACTAATAATTAGAGTAAATAGGGTCACATTTACAAATGTATGTTTACTGAACAATTCAACGGTTAGAGCACAGTCACAGATGCATTGATGAGACACATAAATTAAACCCTTTTCAGGAATACAGTAAAAGCCCTCTGAAATGGAATTCTAGTATGGAAGAGTTTAGACACTTCTAGGCAGATGGCTGCTTAATGCAGGGTGCAAGTCCTAGATAAGCTTTCTGCATGACTTTCACCCTGCATTAAGCTGCCACCTGCCCCCAATGTTGATATTTATACAAAAAATTAACGTCTGGTTTAGATGGTTTTTACTGTATCGACTTTATTTCTGCACCACACCCAATGTTGTGACCATCCTTTAGAATAAGGTTTAATTATGGGTCTGTAAGGCTTTTACCCTGCATTAAGCAACCACCTATTTTTTAAGGCTCAATAAATGAATGGCTGCTTAAGACAGGTTCTACTGTAGATCACAGACCAAGCATGTGACAGGTGTGTTTGTCAGTACACTATTATTGTCACTAAATGTATGATGCAGAATATAGGTGAAACAGATGACTAATACTCCAGCACATTCATAAACAATAAAATGATTTAACCCTTTACCTGATGAGTGAATTTGGGATCAGTTTTAGCTCGTCTGTTTTGAAATGTCGAGCTGTTATGATCACTGGGTCGTAGGCGTTGTTGTAGGCATTGTCGTAGTTGTAGGTGTTGGCACCGTCATCGGCAGTGGCATGCAAAAACTTTAATGCAGCTGATTAATCAAAAAGTATAAGAGGTATCAACATGAAACTAAATAGGTTGGTAGATCTCTTTGAGGACAAGTGTATGCAGTGGACAAGCACCAAATCAGACGAGCGTTGGCGCCACACGCGGCTCTTGTGTATCTTTAAATTAGACTGACATGTTTGTAGATAATTTGTAGACCCTGATCAAACAGTTTGCTTATGTTAATTAGGTTAACTGCCGTTGAATATGTGTTTAATCCGCTCCCTCACATAAATGCCTTTTCATGCATTTGCAAACAGAGTAGACCTAGATCAGACGGCTCCTACAGGAGGTCTGTTCTGTTTGCTTTTGAATTTCTAGAGTCCTGTGGGACATACATGGACTAGCATTTTCAAACATTGTAGACCCAGATCAGAGGGCTCCAAGGTGATCCCTTTGATCAGAGTCTTCACTATTTCTGATTTAAAACCTTCTAGCAGGTTTAAGCCTTTCCTCTATAGATACGCCTTTCTACGCCTCTGTAAAAATCACCTGTTGAAACCATTGTGATAAATAGAGCATTTGCTCATATATGAGCAAATTCTCCATTTATCACAATGGTTTCAAACTACAAATTCTAAAAAAATTCCGTTTCTCTAGTTAATGCTCCTTTTAGGTAGATTCATTTAAAGAGGTTGGATCTAAATATAGCCTATGGAGGAAAGGGTTAAGCCTTTCATATTGAGTAAACTCTATGGTTGACCCATTCCCTAGTGAACATTTATGCTTGAATTGATCACTTCATGAATATTGATTAAACTTAATTTTTTTAATTTTTTTAAAAAAAAAATTCTCTTTGGAACTAGCATAAGCCAGTCGGTTTATTTACATTTTAACAATATATCAATATCACAGAGAGAATAAAGAAAGTAAATGTAATGTGTAATATTCAACTCAACCATTGTTCTACCGTCATTGAAGACAATCGTAAAACTTTCTGAGGAAGTAACATGGAATACCTTTACTATTGTAGTATTTGATAAGTATGCTTAATTCATCCGTCAGAATTATGAACTTAATCTTTATAAATTCAGCTTTGAAAGGGTGAAGAGAATTACTGCAGATAACATTTTTTGCAGGCAAGAAATGGTTTACTTGACATTTTATTCTGCGAATATTCATGTGAGAAATAAGGATATCCTGAATGTTAATTGCATTATTTTTTATAATTGAAAACAAACACTAGAAAGTTTGCATTGGAAAAATAGTTGAAAACAAACACAAGAAAGTTTGCATTGGAAAAATAGTTGAAAACAAACACTAGAAAGTTTGGCCAAGGCAGAAACTGTAGAAATGGATCTATATTACTGCATAATTAAACAGGACAGATCCTTGTCAGATAGCTCCTACAGAAGACATCTGATCTGGTTCTACTCCGTATGCATAAGCTTTAACCCTTTACTCCATAAATACGCCTTTCTACACCTTTGCAAACAGAGTAGACCCAGATCAGACAGCTCTTATAGGAGCTGTCTGATCAGGGTCTGCTCTGTTTGCTTATGAAATAATATGAATATGATTCTACAGTTTCTGCCGGAGCCAAATATTTCTGTGTTCATGTTCCATTATTAATCTAATTAATATTCATGATATCTTTATATTTTACAAGAATATTCATGGAGTAACAGGTTAAAAGGCATATCTAGGAAAAGGGTAATTTAGCTCCCATATGATGTTGAAGGATACATGTGTTGGTGACCTGACTTATATAGTTTGTCATGATATTTTCAGACTCATATAGTTGTGTTTGTCATGTTATTTTCAGACTCATATAGTTGTGTTTGTCATGTTATTTTCAGTTCCAGTTCGTCAATTCTTTCCTGTCATTATTCTACATCGCCTTTTACCTCCAGGATATGAACAGACTCAGGGATGTGAGTATTGACTGACTCAGTACAGAACTCATGTGGTGGCAGAATCTCTCAGGAATGGCCACTAGATGAATAGACTTGAATGTCTTTCAAAGCAAGATTATCCCATTCCCTCATATTGTAAAAGTCACTTTTTGAAACTATTGGAGCAAATACTCTATTTTATCATAATGGCTTCAAAACTAAACCTAGAGTTTTCTTTTTCTCTAGTAGATGCTCCATTTTCAATAGATTTATTCAAAGAGGTTGGATCTAAAAATAGCCTATGAGGGAATGGGATAGTAGTGGAACTTCTCAAGAATGGCCGCTAGATGAATAGACTCAAGTGTCTTTCAAAGCAGGTGGCTGATTAATGTAGTACAAAAGTATTGCAGAGAGCTTCATTTACCTGATGATTATATTCCAGTAAGAAGTAATTATATCATTAGTATTAACCCATTCCCTCATAGGCTATTTATAGATCCTATCTCTTTGAATAAATCTACCCAAGAGGAGCATTTACTAGAGAAAAGGACAATTTTAGAATTGTGTAGCTCTATTTATCACAATGGTTTCACGAAGTGACTATTACAGAGGCATAGAAAGGCGTATTTATGGAGGAAAGGGCTAAGTAGCTGAATTTTAAAAATGACATATGAACACAAGAATTTATGTTTGTGTGTTTTTGCAAAGAATCGGATCCAAGAAGGGATCTTTGTTGTCAATTTTAAAAACAATATTAATTAGCTGAACACGTATGATGGCATCATAAACAAGGGAAGTTTTACCTCGTCAGAAACTGCAGATTTATGCTAATCCATAAGCAAACAGGGCAGACCCTGATCAGACAGACTCCTACAGCCATCTGATCTAGTTCTACTCTGTTTTCCAAGGTGCCTATATGGAGTAAAGGGTTAACTCTTCGCACACTAAGTAATTGTCATGTGAAAAAATAGTCTGGATTCAATGTTTGCAATGGTTGTCATGATTCTGTTCAAAGAGTTAACCCTTTCTTTGTTCAATATTCACCTAAGAAATAATGACACCATGGATATTTATTAGCTGAACTTTTGTAATATAAGGGTTTTAATCCTTACCCTCATATAAACGTGTTTTCACGCATTTGCAAACAGAGTAGACCCAGATCAGACAGCTCCTAGAGGAGCTGTCTGATCAGGGTCTGCTCTGTTTGCTAATAGAATTTGATTGATCTGTTTCTTTGCTTGCTAAAATGTATACAGTGTTCCACCTTCCATATTTCATTATTATTATTTTGTCCATGAATATTCAGTAGGTAGTGAAATTTGGAATAAACATAGAACAGGGAAAGAGTTACGGAAATCTTTTGCTTTGAGAAAAGCTGTAGAATCAGATCTACAGTATATCATGTCAAAAGCAAACAGAACAGACCCTGATCAGACAGCTTCTATAGGAGCCATCTGATGCGGGTCTACTCTGTTTGCAAATGTGTGAAAAGACGTTTATATGAGGGAAAGGGTTAAAGGTTTTGATTACATGGACTGGATTTTCAAGTGCAATGACCAATCATTGTTAAACCCTATCCCTGTTGAATAATCATGTAAGAAATAATGGCATCATGAATATTAATGAGCCAAACGATTTTCATGCATTATTAACAAAGGAAGTTTTGACTGGTGGAGACTGTAGAATCAGATCTATATTATATGATAAGCAAACAGAGCAGACCCTGATAAGACAGCTCCTATCTGGTCTGGGTCTACTCTGTTTGCAAATGCGTGAAAAGGCATTTATATGCAGGAAAGGGTTAATGATAGAGTCCATTCAGTATGAGAAATTTGTTAGAGGATTTTGAATGACAACCAATGCAGACCCTGATCAGTGGGCTCCTCTGGGACTTCTCTATGAGCCCTTATATCTGAGTATACACTATTTACAAATGCACATTCAAAAGGTTAATTACATTTATAGCAACTTGGAACTTTGCTTATCACACGGCAAGTTATTGGCAATATTCGTGAGGCACTGGTACCATGGATACTGTGGAAGATCAAGCTGATGAAAGTGGGCTATGACATCACAGGTCACATGTCTCCACATACCCTTGAAAAGGAAATAAGAGGTGAGCTTACAATGGAAATTCTAGTTTTTAATGTAAGACACTTTGTGATTGGTCAATTTATTTTGGTACACTTTGACCAAAAATGGTACATTTCGGTAATGGTACACGTCGGTAATGGTAAGCTTTACCCATATCGGTGGTATATGTGTAGCAAATAGCTGTTTTACATGCTCCAAGGGTACATCACTTTAAAAACTAGATTAGCCAGACAGCCAAATTAATGTCAATACAGGATATTAAGACAGGTGGCATGTTAACCCTTCTCTTGCTGAATTCTAAAATACATTTCTCCTTCTTTACCTATGCCCTGTTGTATAATTACATATATATTCACTGTGTACTGTGAAATCACTGCTGTGGAGTGCACTGGTTGCACAATCAACTTGTAAATAGTGCAGACCCTGATGAGACAGCTCCTGCAGGAGCTGTCTCATCTGGGTCTTCACTATTTACAGGTATGTATATTGACGTGAATAGCAAGCGAAGGGTTAATGCAGAGTGAAAGTTAGGCAGAGAGCTCCCGAAGGAGCTTTTTGTCTGACTTTCAGTCTGCATTTAGCAGCCACCTGCCTAAATAGATCTAATACCTTCTTTATTATCCCTTTACTTCTTAAATATTCATGTAAGAAATAATGAGATCATGAATATTATTTAGAATGATTATTGTAATAGCACATGAATAGAGGAATGTTTTGGCCATGGCAGAATCTGTAGAATCATGTCTATATTATATCATTAGCAAACAGAGCAGACTCTGATCAGACGGCTCCTACAGGAGCCGTCTGATCTGGGTCTAATCTGTTTGCAAATGTGTATTTATGGAGTAAATGGTTAAAATAAGGATTTACTGTACTTAACTCTTGAACTAAAGATATTGTAGAAATATCTATTAGTTCATGTAAAGGGAGGCAACCCTAAATATGTCAGATATTCTTGCCTGTTTTAGCCTCTCTGATTATACTAGGGCATGTAGTACTACTACACATGTTACATTTACAGCCATGTCTAAAGATTATGCACACAACCGTGAGAAGAAGAAGCAGGATTCTACTGACTCATCGGACGAGAGAGACTCAACCGGGAAACCAGACTCAAATGAGAAACCAGACTCAATGGAGAGACGAGACTCGGTCTCAGCGGGCTCCAGTGCCAGAAGGTCTGAACTCATTTTAACCCAGGCTGAGGTGGAGAGCACCATGAAAAAGGTAGAATGTAATGATAGATGGCGGGCTTTGTATTAACCCATTCTCTCATAGGTTATTTTTAGATCCAACCTCTTTGAATGAATCTACGGAAAAGGAGCATTAACTAGAGAAAAGGACAATTTTTCACAATGGTTTCAAGAAGTGACTATTACAGAGGCGTAGAAAGGCATATTTATGGAGGAAAGGGTTAAGTACTAGTGTAGCTCTTTCAACACTTCATACCAATTTCTGATGACTAACAAATGCTTTTGTATCTCATCAGGATCTAAACTGTTTGACACTCTGTCACTTTATTTTGGCAGAAAAAGATGTGCTTTCCCTTTCTTTCATATAAACACATTTTCAAGCCTTTGCAAACAGAGAAGACCCAGATAAGATGGCTCCTGTAGAAGCTCTCTGATCAAGGTCTGCTCTGTTTGCTTATGACATAATATAGATCTGATTCTACAGTTTTTGCCAAATCCCAAAATTCCCTTAAAAATTTTACTTTATAAAACTTCGGCAACTAAATATTCATGATGTCATTTTTTCTTACATGAATACTTAACAATTGTACAGTTTCATATTAACACCTTTTCACGCATTTGCAAACAGAGAAGACCCGGCTCCTAAATGGCAACATGTATCTTTGTTATATGCTTTTATTGAAATTAAGCTAATTGATATTCATACAGGCATGATTTTTTTAATCCATACATATATCTTTCTACGCCATTGCAAACAAAGCAGACCTGATCAGGGTCTGCTGTGTTCACTAAAGGAATCTGATAGATCTGTTTCTTTAGTTTCTAAAATGGCTACAGTGTACCACCTTCCATATTTCATTATAGCTATTTTGTCCATGAATATGCAATAGGTACAGTAGTACAACGATCAGATGGCGTTTACAAAACAGCACGTATGTAAACACAGAAATTAACGATAAATTAAACTGCGACATAATGTATAGGTTAATCCAGTTGACTACATAACCACTACACCACTGCTTCCTATCCTAATATATACATGCCACGTTTGTACTTATCGTTAATTTTCTGTGTTTACATGCACACTGTTTTGTAAACAACGCCATCTGATCCTTGTACTACTGTACATGTATTGAAGTTTGGAATAAACATAGAACAGGGACAGGTTAAGGCACTGAAGCAGATGACAAGTTTTTCAGACAGAATATTTAATGTTGTGTTGGTTAGCACTTTCCTTCATATAAACGCCTTTTCACACATTTGCAAACAGAGTAGACCCAGATCAGCCAGCTCTTATGGGAGCCATCTGATCAGGGTTTGCTCTGGTTTGCTTATGGTATATATAATAAATTGGATTCTACAGTTTCTGCCTGAGCCAAAAGATCCAGTGTACAAATGCCATAAAAAAAAATCAGCTATTAAATATTCATAATGTCATTATTCCTTTACACAAATCGGGTAAAGGGTTAACCCTTTCCGTCATATAAACATGTTTTTAACACATTTGCAAACAGAGTAGACCAAGATCAGAAGACTCCTGTAGGAGCCATCTGATCAGGGTCTGTTCTGATCAGGGTCTGTTCTGTTTGCTTATGGAATTTGATAGATCTCTTTCTTTACTTTCTAAAATGGCTACAATGTGCCACCTTCCATATTTCATTATAACTATTTCGTTTGCAAATGTTCAGTAGGTCTTGAAATTTGGAATAAACACAGAACAGGGAAAGGGTTAAACACTATTTTTACTTCACATGTCTTTTATTTAGGGCTTGTTTTGATATTTATTTCCAGTACGAAGATACATTCGACGACTACCTTGAAATGTTTATACAGTATGGCTACGTAATTCTCTTCTCATCGGCTTTTCCACTTGCCGCTCTTTGTGCCTTCCTCAACAATATCATTGAGATCCGCAGTGATGCCTTTAAGCTGTGCGCCCTGCATCAGAGACCTTTCGGTAAACGGGTCAGGAGTATTGGCATTTGGCTGGTGAGTGACCTGTATTACGAGGACAGTTGAGTTGCCAATAGCGGATCGTCTCCATTAACTCTTTCCCTCATACAAATGTGTTTTCACGCATTTGGAAACAGAGTAGACCCAGATCAGACGGCTCCTAGTGGAGCCGTCTGATCAGGGTCTGCTCTGTTTGCTAATAGAATTTGATAGATCTGGTTCTTTAGTTTCCAAAATGGCTACAATATCCATCCTTCCTTATTTAATTATAATTCTTTTGCCCATGAATCTTCAGTAGGTATTGAAATTGTAATAAACATACAACAGGGAAAGGGTTAAAGGATCAGTTTAATGTATTTTTTGGAAAAAAATCAAATTACACCAAAAATGTTTGTTCCTTATGTTACCCTTAGATAAATGAATAATTTCATTGTTTTCTGAAAAGATAGCTGTCCTGTGGTTCTCTCAAGGGAGATAAATGTTGTAAAAAGTGATTCTTTACTGGGGAAAGAAATGCTTTTGGGTATGTCCTTATATCCAAGCAAAGGCTTTGTCATTTTCAAATAAACTTTCAGCAGATTAAAATTGAAAGCCATGACATTGTTATTAACCGTTTATTTTGTAGTTTTCATGATCCTGTACAGTTGTTTTTTACACAGTCACACTTTCATGTGTCATTTTGGACAAAAAACAGTATATATGCTGTGGCTGAACTGGTTGACAGAAAAACAAATTATATCCCTTATTAGCTATAAGAAAAGTCGAGCTATTGTGATCACTGGGTTGTAGTTGTTGGCGTTGTCGTCGTCGTCGTCAGTGTGCAAAAACTTCAATGAAGCTACTTGAAAAGTTTAAGAGGTATCAGCATGAAACTTCATAGGTTAGTAGATCTCATTGAAGGTAAGACCCCTACATAAGAACCATAACTGTTGATTTCAAAATTTTGGAGTTATAGCCCTTTATGTTTTTTCATATATATTTTTTTTTTAGCTGGACAAGCACCAAATTAGACTAGCGTTGGTGCCGCACACGGCTCTTGTTTTTACATCTTGTCATACAAACTCAAAAGCCTAAAGGACAAAATTGATAGAAGTATATAATGTTTTTTGGTGGGTCATTCTTTACTAGCAACCTAATAGTACATGTATATCTGAGCTGCGCCTTAGGAAAAATTGCAACTTGCAAACAGTGTAGATTTGTTATCTTGGAGAAATTTAGATTTGCCCTTGATTGGGTTGGGATCAAATTTAAACATGCTGTTGGTTTAGTTAAGATAGAATTTAGACTTGCCCTTGATTTCATTAAGATAGTATCTAGACTTGTGCTTGATTTGGTTGAGATAAAATTTAGACTTGCCCTTGATTTGATTGGAATAAAATTTAGCTAAACTGCTTAATTGCGTTGAAATAAATTCTGGACTTATCCTCGATTTGGTTTATATAAAATTCTGGACTTGTCTTTGATTTGGTCGAGATAATAGTTAGACTTGCCCTTGATTGGGTTTAGGTGAGATTTTGACTGTTTTTTGATTGAATTTTAGTGGTCACATTAGAGAGGTTTTACTTGTCTTAATGTTTATCAGATTGACTCTTTTAACACTTCTGGTGAATTATTAGATAGCCTTTGCAGTTTGAATCCAGATTTGGGTCTGCAGAGCAACAGATAAAGATTTCTCCACTAAACCCTATGTCGTGACCACTCCTTTAGAATTTGTCTCTGAACATAGGGTTTGGTGGAGAAATAAAGATATAAAAGTATTTGAATTTACGCATCTTGTCAGGACCCCTGGGTCTGGCAACTTTTACCTGTACATGCTGGCATACAGAGTTGAGGTACTGAAAAAACCAACTCAACTCAACTAAATTGGGCCAAAGGTGAATACTGATATTATAATGTTGCAGTATGCATTGTGGGCCATGGGTATGATAGCAATAGCTGTGTGTTTGTCAGGACAACTGAAGAGTGTCCACACTGATCTTGACCCCAACAACAGTGTTGTATAAGTTGAGGTGCTATAACCCTTAACTCCATGAATATTCATGAAAGGAATAATGATATCTTGAATATTAATTAGATTATTTTTTATCGTTACACATGAACACAGCCAAAAATGTAGAATCAGATCTGTCCAATTCCTACAGGAACCATCCGATTTGGTTCTACTCTGTTTGCAAAGACGTTCAAATGTGTATTTATGGAGTAAAGAATTAAAAGATATATTAAAAATATTACAGTATGCATTGCGAGCCTTGGGTATGATAGCAGTGGTTGTGAACATTGCGCTGATAGGTGTGTCCGGACAGCTGAAGAGAGTCCACCCTGACCTTGACCCCAACAACCATTTAATCTACATACTTGCCATCGAGGTAGGTTGGGGGCATGTTGCAAATTGATATTGTCAGTTGTACTGGAATTGAGTCTGAATTGGGTTTACTTTTTGTGTCACCTGCCGAGAGGCATTGTGTCACTTAGGGATCACTTTTCCGTTGTCTGTCTGTCTGTCTGTCTGTTTGGCCGTCAGTCTGTGTGTCCGTCACACTTTCATTTTTTGTCTGTCATTTCTAAACTAATCATTGTAGAGCTTTCAAATTTCACATGTGGTTTCCACTCATAGATTACCATTGATGTAACTAAGGTCCATCACTCTGCATGCAATGCTTTTTGAGTTATTCCCCTTTGTTCACACATTCTTGTTTGGGCTGTCATTTCTAAACTAATCATTATAGAGCTTTCATATTTCACATGTGTCTTCCTCTCATTGAGGACCATTGGTGTAATTAAGGTCCATCACTCTACATGCAATACTTTTTGAGTTACTCCCCT
Organism: Azorinus chamasolen; assembly: GCA_963576725.1. Lineage (NCBI taxonomy): Eukaryota > Metazoa > Mollusca > Bivalvia > Cardiida > Solecurtidae > Azorinus > Azorinus chamasolen. The sequence goes on along the minus strand of OY755239.1, from coordinate 53,033,847 downwards.
TTGTTCTGATTTCACTCCAGCATATTAACAGTTTTTGTGTTATGTTAAGTTTTACCGGGGAAAAACACTCTGCTGCTGCTGCTGTGGTTGACAAAAACTCAAGTCTTAATTCTTCTTGACAACATTTAATTTCTAAAGTCTACACAATATTCAAGTTTACTTCTGTAAATCCCTTTCGTTCAACTGTCAACTTCTTTGCTTTCCAAAAAGGCCTAAAAGTGATCTAACATCAAAGTTCTCCCTCTTCTTAGTAACTTAATTTTGAATTTCCTCCCGTGAACAGAGGAACCCTGGTTTATATAAGATGTTCAACAGACAAGGGCTCCGTAGGCTAAACTGATTTGCTAAATCTTATCAAAGCTAGCTCCAAATATGGGGAGCAGCATGCTGAACTATAGCACCTCAACTGATCAGTGCCAGCGTCCCTTACTAGCCATTTGGGCTAAAGTAATTACAATTTATGGGACTACATGATGACAGGTCTCGGCTAAACCGATGACTGACAATCTCCACTAGCCCTCTGTTTTACATTTCCAGATATAACACCTCACTCCTTTGTTCAATGGGTCAACCATATTGCAAACCTATGATGACCAGAATTAAACAGAATTCTTACATAAAGGCTCAAGAGTTGTCTAAACCCCTATGTCAAAAAACACAACAGTTAGCTGCGAGCAGGTGACACATGTGTTCCTTTGAACACTCTTGTTTTGCGAAAGGCAAATGGTTAATAGATAATCAGGCAGATTTAAGCAAATAGTGCAGACCCAGATCAAACTTCTGAAAGAGCTGCTTTATCAGGGTTTACATAATTTGCTACTCCTTTGAAACATCTAAAGTAATCAAATTGACTTCAACATTTCCAAAATGACTGATTTTCACATTTATTTAACCCATTCCCTCATAGGCTATTTTTAGATCCAATCTCTTTTAATAAATGTACTGAAAAGGAGCATTTACTGGAGAAAAGGGTAACTTTACAGTTATGTAGTTATGAAACCATTGTGATAAATAGAGCATTTGCTCCTATGGAGCAAATGCTCTATTTATCACAATGGTTTCAAAAAGTGACTTTTATAGAGGCGTAGAAAGGCGTATTTAACCAAATTTCAAGACCTACTGAATATTCATGGACAGAATAGTTATAATGAAATTTGAAAGGTGGAACATTGTAGCCATTTTAGAAACTAAAGAAACCGATCCATCAAATTCCATTAGCAAACAGAGCGGACCCTGATCAGACGGTTCCTATAGGAGCCGTCTGATCAGGATCTACTCTGTTTGCAAATGCGTAAAAACATGTGAGGGAAAGGTTAAAAAAAAGTTAACTGTCAAAAATGCAGCCGATGACAATTACTAAGCATATAGAGTTCACCCTTTACTTCATGAATATTCATATAAGAAATAATGTATGTATTAACTCATTCCCTCATAGGCTATTTTTAGATCCAACCACTTTGGATAAATCTACCGAAAAGGAGCATTAATTAGAAAATAAAATTTTAGAATTTTGTAGTTTGAAACCATTGTGATAAATAGAGCATTTGCTCCTATAGGAACAAATGCTCTATTTATCACAATGGTTTCAACAGGTGATTTCTACAGAGGTGTAGAAAGGCGTATTTATGGAGGAAAGAGTTAATATGTATTAGCTATAAAGGTATATTGGCAAGAAATGATTTGCCCCTGGTGAAAACTGTAGGATGATATAATTCCATAAGCAAACAGAGAAGACCCTGACCAGATGGCTCTTATGGGAGTTGTCTGAATTTGGTCTACTCTGTTTGCAACGGTGTTAAAAGGTGTTTTTATGGAGTAAAGGGTTAATAATTATTACAATTTTCAGCATCTGCTCCTGATTTTGAAAATGTGTATCAGCTATGCAATACCCAACCAGCCACAGTGGATTGCAGAAGAATTAGCTCGACTAGAGTTTCAGCGACGAGAAGCCCTCAGGGTATCTGTGGTTTTACATTATTATTATCTTTTTTGTAAGGTAGGGAAACACTCAACAATTCATTTTGTTTTTTTGTAAACAGTTTTTGAATGCTAAAAACCAGAAGGACTTGTAGGGAAAAAGTGAAGATTTTGAATATCTTTGTGGCCATTTATTTGTCTTTTTTTTTTTTTTTTTAAAAATACACATTTTTGTACACATTTCCATATTCATTACCTTGTTTGCTTGTTTCCCAGCTTCTTCCAGACTGGAAGCTAGGAACCAAATGTGCTCAGGAATATTTATGAGTTTGACAATGTGCAGGTTTGGTGGTTGTAAAAGTTATGTATTTGAGTCTGAGATTGTTCTCAAGTTTCTGATTCATCAGATTTTGTGATAAACTCGAAATCTGACAAATCAGATATTTCAGAATGAAGTCAGGAATTAAACTAAGAAGTTTTATAACATTGGGGCCAGATACTTGAGAATGAACTCAGACTCATGCAAAAAATGGAATTCAAGCCTTGAAGTAATCTTTTACAGAGCTTGGAAGCCTCACCGAGGGATGCCAGATTCCAGCCATTCTTTATGTCTATGGAAAGTTCAAGATCTCCAAGTCCCTCCACTGAATATCAGCACTCTATCACCCCACCATTTGTCCCAACTCGCAGAAACGCATCACAGTTATCAGCCCTTCACAAACAGACAGAGATACACCCTTCATCTTCATCAGGAAATGCTAAAGAAGTGTTGAAATCACAAACATTCAATAAGCCAGTAGAAGATGACAGCTATGGAGAAACTCTAGAAACCATTAATGATGAAGAAAAAGTGCCTACCGATAGCAAGGTGTCAGAAATGTTTGTTGAAGACAGATCTGAAAATGAAAGTATAACTGCAAAGAAGGGGGTCACTTTCGAAGATGACCAAATATATCAGAGAAATCCAGCCAATGTGCCTTCAATGTCGTCCAAGAAAATAGTCCCACCACAGAAAATATTAAGTGTTCATACGCCATTCGAAACAAATATTGATGAAGAACAGAGTGAATTGTCTTCAGAAACTTTGACTGCCATTCCTCATTCTACATCCAAAAGTAGTCCTGAATTAATGGACAGGACAATACTCACTGCTCATAAATATGATGCTCCTCATAACACAAATGAAAGTAGGTCCACCGTAAGACTTGTTTATTCACCATGGAGTAGTAAAAGTGAAACGAGGCAAAGAATTCTAGAAGGGGTTAGAAGCAGACATAGTGATCCTGAATCTCTTGTTAAAAAGAAATCCGAAAAAGAGTAAAAATACAAAATGTGTTTCTGTCATGTTCTTTATTCCATATTTGGGTGAATTTTGTTCACAGAAATAGTAACATGCTAAATAGTAACCTTTGATGGCGAAATTTGTCATCGGCTACACTTCAATAAGTCATAGTAGGTTTTTTATGCCCCCTCAGATCTGTGATCGGAGGGCATATTGTTTTTGCTCTCTCTGTTGGTTGGTTGGTTTGTCTGTCACAACTTTAATGTTGCCGATAATTTTGTTGCCATTGCACATACATACTTCATACATGGCATACATGTGCAATTTATGGAGGCGAACATTTTAGGGGTGACTTATTGAAGTCAAGGTCATACATCAAGGTCAAAGGTCATATCGGGGGCATAGTGTTTCACAAACAGATCTTGTTTCTCTTCAAATAATGTTGTCAGAGTGTTGATCGTAATGATCCTTATTTCATAAGCAAAACCGTGCAGAACCTGATCAGACAGCTCCTACAGGAGCCATCTGTTCTGGGTCAGCTTTATTCGTAAAAGCATTAAAAGGTGTATCTATGGAGTAAAGGCTTAATATTAAATTCCAAGACTTGTACAGTACCTTCATCTCATGGAGTGGCTCTCTTTGGCAATTATCAGGAAAAACACATACTAGATTCTCAGAAGTACAGTTTATTTCTTTTATATATGAACATGAAGCATGTCAATTAACCAATGGCACAAAACAATAATATTGGAATGACTTAAAAAAAATTCTCCAAGTACCCTAAATATAAGAATTCGGACAGACAAACTTACGAAAATAGTGCAGACCTAGATCAAATGTTTGATTGGGGTCTACACTATTTGCTACTATGTCAGTCTAATTTGAAGTCATCAAAATGGTACCAGATGGACTAACTCATAGAGAGGGGGAGATAGGGTATCCAATACTTACAGAATTAGGGTAAATTACATATAACAGGAATCAGACTTTCATGTCTCCAATCTATTTTATCTTTTTTGGATTTCCCTCATATAAACACCTTTTGCCTCATATAAATACCTTTTCACTCATTTGCAAACAGAGTAGACCCAGATCAGATGGCTCCTAAAGGAGCCATTTGATCAGGGTCTGCTCTGTTTGCTTTTGACATGATATAGATATGATTCTACAGTTTTTTCAAAGCAAAAAACTCCCATTAAAAGTTTATATTATAAATATTCAACCAATAAATACTCATGATCCCATTATTTCTTACATAAATATTGGACAGGAAATGAGATAATTTGGATATGTTCCATGTCCCTCAAAAAAATCGGAACAGTGGCAAATGATGCCGACCCAGATCAGAATACGCTATAGAGGAGCTGTCAGATTAGTTTCTACATTGTGAAATAGAAACGGTCTGCAGTAGTCGTTAGTATCCAACCTGTATAACCATACCTTTTTGAATATACACACCAAACTCTGCCTATTTCAATAGTAATTAATTTAACCCTTTCCTTCATATAAATGCTTTTTCACGCATTTGCAAACAGAGTAGAGGATTCCTGTAGGAGATTCCTGTAGGAGCCATCTGATCAGGGTCTGCTCTGTTTGCTTATGGTGTGGTATAGTATAGATCTAATTCTGTAGGTTTTGCCTGAGCTCAGTCTGATCTGTTTGCAAAAAAGGGCAGGATTATAGAGTGAAGGGATAGTGAAAAATTATTTTTTGAATGATACCTTTGAAAAAAGATTTGAAATCTATTTTCCAAGAGCAGCTGAAATGAACTAAAGTACCAGTTAAATAAAAGATAAATAGAATTGTGTTTCCCCCATCCCCACCCCCACCTCACTTCTGTGACAAATTTGAAGTATATTGCCTTAACCTTTTCCCGCATGAATATTCTGGAATGTATAAGAAATAATCACATCATGAATAATAATAAGATTAGTTTTACAATGAGAGTAGGAGCAGTCTGATCTGCGTCTACTATGTTTTCAAAGGTGCCAAAAGTGATAACTTTTATACCATGTCATCCCCATAAACATTTGGCGGAAACTGTCTTTTATATATGAACATGAAGCATGTCAATTAACCAATGGCACAAAACAATAATATTGGAATGACTAAAAAAACTTTCTCCAAGTACCCTAAATATAAGAATTCGGACAGACAAACTTATGAAAATAGTGCAGACCTAGATCAAATGTTTGATTAGGGTCTACACTATTTGCTACTATGTCAGTCTAGTTTGAAGTCATCAAAATGGTACCAGATGGACTAACTCGTAGAGAGGGGGAGATAGGGTGTCCGAATACTTACAGAATTAGGGTAAATTACATATACATGTAACAGGAATCAGACTTTCATGTCTCCAACGTATTTTATCTTTTTTGGATTTCCCTCATATAAACACCTTTTTCCTCATATAAATACCTTTTCACTTATTTGCAAACAGAGTAGACCCAGATCAGATGGCTCCTAAAGGAGCCATTTGATCAGGGTCTGCTCTGTTTGCTTTTGACATGATATATCAATATCAACCATCCATGTAAAGGAGCCATTTGATCAGGGTCTGCTCTGTTTGCTAATGGAATTTGATAGATCTGTTTCTTTACTTTCTACTGTTTCTTTACTTTCTAAAAAGGCTACAATGTTCGACCTTCCATATTTCATTATGACTATTTTGTCCATGAATATTCAGAGGTATCTAAATTTGGAATAAATATAGAACGGGGAAAGGGTTTAAATGACAGAACTGTTGTGTTGAGTAAAAATATGTACATGTAAGTTGGTCCAGCAACCCGATGAGAGATGATTTAATTTTTACATCCTATCTAATACTGGCATCGTAATCATGAGAAAAAATGATTAAAGGCTTCAATAGCTTAAAACTAGTGTAACTTCATTATTTATCAATATGAGTATTTACAAAATCATGGTCTTACTCAAACTGCCAATATGACGTATTTGATCAAGCTTTTTAGAAACTATTGACTGAGTGGCAAACAGCTTCGTTAGGTTTGGTTTTTATCAGGCAGAGCTACAGATAACGATGCGTACCCAAATACTAACATCCTAATTTCTCCACTAAACCCTATACTGTGACCATTCTTTAGAATCGTCTCTTCAAGACGATTCTAAAGAGTGGTCACAGTATAGGGTTTGTTGGAGAAATAAAGAAGCTATGCTAGAAAATGTTTAAATTTACGTATCTTATCTGGAGCACTGTATCAGGTTTTACGTCGTTTTAACAGTATTTCAGTCATATCACGACGTCCAGCCAATTACAGGTGGCGGAAGACCCTAGAGGTTCTTCTGTGCATGGAACAAATTGCACTGTATCATGCACAGAAGAACATCTGGGTATAACCACCGACTTACTGCAAGCCAGCTGGAAGTCTTCCTCACATGCAAAATCCAAATGCCCAGACTGGGATTCAACAGCGGTGAGGGGCTAAGTGATTGTCATTCAAAGACCATAACCACTCGGCCACGGAGGCCCCCAGACAGCTTGGATCCTGAGTGTTATTAGCATCTTGTATATGGATGCACACTGTTTGGAAATGTCATGAGTTTTCCCCACCCTTGGTGAAGGTATTTTTGCAATATGCCCTCATGATGGTACTTTTCAAAAGCAGCTTATGTTCATCTAATGCTGTATATTGTATTATCTATAATGCAAAAACTACACTAAAATGCCTCTTAACCAGAAGTTCATAAAAAGAAGAATTTTGGTCTTTGCCTTTCTGCGCCTTTGTAATAGTCACTTCTTGAAACCATTGTGATAAATAGAGCATTTGCTCCTATAGGAGCAAATGCTCTATTTATCACAATGGTTTCAAACAACAAAATTAAAAAAAAATCCTTTTCTCTAGTTAATTCCCTGTTTTGGTAGATTTGTTCAAAGAAGTTGGATCTAAAAATAGTCTGTGAGGGAATTGGTTAACTCTTTACTCCATATATACGATTTTCTATGTCGTTTTGCAAACAATGTAGATCTAGATCAGACTGCTACTGTAGGAGCTGTTTGATCAGGGTCTGCACTGTTTGCACTCAGGATCCTTTAGGCTCGATTTATCCTGCCTTTCATAGCAATAATTGCCAATATATACATACTAAAATACTATTTGAGATAGTAAATATGCAAAGAAGGAGGAGTTAAACTCATAAATATTCATGGAGTAAAGGGTTAACCCATTTCCTGTTGAATATTCATGTAAGAACATTAAAATATGAACTGAATTTTTATAATGGCACAGGAACACGTGCATTTTTGATATTAAGAAAAACGATAGTCAGATTATAATAATTTCATAAGCAACAGCCAAAATGTCCTGTGTTCATATACTATTTTAAAAATAATCTACCGTAATTAATATTCGTGTTATTATTATTTTTTCCATGAATATTGAACAGGTTACTCCATGAATATTCATGTAAGAAATAATGGCATCATGAATATTAATTAGATTAATTGTTATAATAGCATATGGACACAGGAAGGTTTGGCCATGACAGAAACTATAGAATCATATATATATATTATATCAGAAGCAGACAGAGCAGACCCTCGGACTGGGTCTACTTGGTTTGCAAAGGCATATTTATGGAGTTAACCCTTACAAGGTGGGAAATGAGTCACTATTGTCCTTTGCAAACAGTGTAGACCCAGATGAGAGGGCTCCTAGAGGAGCCCTCTCATCAGGGTCTGCACTGTTTGTCATGTTTTACTTTTCTTAAGAAAACTCCTGAACATTCACCATAAGCTTGACCTGTGTTTGAATTTTGGAATAGTCCATTTGAAAATTCAGAGTTATAAGGGTTAATCCTTTCCCTCATATAAACATGTTTTCATGTACTTGCAAACAGAGTAGACACAGCTCAAACAGCTCCTAGAGGAGCCGTCTGATCAGGGTCTGCTCTGTTTGCTTCTTGAATTTGAAAAATTCATTTCTTTACTTTCTAAAATGGCTACAATTTTCTGCGTTCCATATTTTATTATAACTATTTTGTCCATGAATATTCAGTAGGTATTGAAATTTGGAATAAACATAGAACAGGGAAAGAGCTTAAGAATGTAGCTACAAAAGGTTTATGCTGAGCCCATTATTCATAATGTAAATTTTGTTCAGCCTCCTATTTACCAACCAAATTCACTGCAAATATTAGAACACCCAGTCTACCCTCTACAAAGATTTGTAAAGCTGAATAAATCATCTCCACATCATTTAGAAAACTTTTCCTGATATAAATGCCTTTTAACCCATTACCTCATAGGCTATTTTAAGATCCAACCACCTTGAATATTTCGACCGAAAAGGAGCATTAACTAGAGAAAAGGAAAATCTGAGAATTTTATATTTTGAAACCATTGCGATAAATAGAGCATTTGCTCCTATAGGAGCAAATGCTCTATTTATCACAATGGTTTCAACAGGTGATTTTTACAGAGGCATAGAAAGGCGTATTTATGGAGGAAAGGGTTAATGCCTTTACAAAAGAGAGTAGACCATGATCAGATAGCTCCTGTAGGACCCACCTGACCAGGGTAAGATCTGTTGCTTATGGAAATATATAGATTCTAGCTTAAATCCTGTATTCCTGTACCGTTATGAAAGTAAGAGCCCCGCTAAGAGGGGCAGTAAGAGCCCCGCTAAGAGGGGCAGTATGCACTGGAAGAAGGGTCTACTATTAGGTGTTACATTTCTGTCATTTTATTTCAGCATAGCTTAATGCATAACAAAGTTACAGAGCAGAAGGGATTTTGAAAACAGAACTCAGAAAAGGGGAGATAATTCAATAACAACAATGAGTATTATAATGTTTTGTATGTGACTCGATGTCTACTATATGGAAAACATTTCTGCCAAATTATTTAAAAAATAAGGTGAAATAACTTTATGAAATAACCCCAGAACGGAAAATACGATCTAAATTATCTTTATGCACAAATGAACATCAACATCTCAACCATCCATGTAAATGTGAAAAAAATCACTGAATAATAAAGGAGCAATTAAGCACACAAGATTTTGCTAAAGAAAATAAAGGGGAATAACTCAAGTACAAATAAAGTCCCGAGTTCATTCACACTTATAAAGAAAATGAAAAAGTGTTCTATACAGGTAGTGTTATAGAGATATTCCAATGAAAATATATATCAGGATTATCGAAAAGAATTTTTTTTTGCAAAGTATGTTACGTATATAGTAAAACCCCTTTTAATGCGACCACCAAAAAGGGGCATAATTCTGGATGGCAGAGGCAGGTGGTAGCTTAATACAGGAGGAAAGTTATGCAGAAAGCTTTCTGCATAACTTTCCTCCTGTATTAAGCAGTCACCTGTTTAGAAAGAAAATCATGTGTATTCATTAAGTGGTCGCATTCGGGGGTTCTACTTTATCTTCATCACAATCTAGTATCAAAATGCATACAGAATGTGTTTTAACCCTTTACTCCATGAATCATGTATGAATAAATGTGTGTATGAATATTAATTAGCTTAATATTTATAGTGGCATATGAACAAGAAATGTAAAAACCTATAAAATCAGATCTCTAGAATTCATAATTTATGAACAGAGCAGAACCTGATCAGATTGCACCTGAGGAGCCATCTGATCTAGATCTACTCTGTTTGCAAAGGTGTTAAAGGCGCATCTATGGAGCAAAGGGGTCAACAAAAAAATGGACATGATTCATATACTGTTGCTGAATGGTAAGCTATCTCTGCGGCTAATATTTCAAGAAAGTTTTAAAAAAAAAAACCCAGCTCTGTAGATAAAATCTCTGCTTGCAGTGAATATGTAAAAACCTACACAGTTTTCTCAGTAATTCTCTTATTTACAATTCAATTTGTTTGACACCAGTTGTAATTACGAACAAAAATTCAGAAAATTATCAGTGAGAAATGAAGCCTATAACAGCTTCTGGAGACAATTACTTAGAATGTAAAGAGTTAACCCTTTCCCTCATATAAAGGTATTTTCACGCATTTGCAAACAGAGTAGACCCAGATCAGATGGCTCCTATAGGAGCCGTCTGATCAGGGTCTACTCTGTTTGCTTGTAGAATTTCTCAAAATGGCTACAATGTTCCAACTTCCATATTTCATTATAACTATTTTATCCATGAATAATCAGTAGGTATTGAAATTTGGAATAAACATAGAACAGGGAAAGAGTTAACCCATTACCTGATAAATATTTGTTAACCCTTTACTCCATAAATATGCCTTTCTACGCCTTTGCAAGCAGAGTAGACCCAGACCAGACGGCTCCTATAGGAGCCTTCTGATCAGGGTCTGCTGTTTGCTTATGAAATAATGTAGATATGATTCTACAGTTTCTGCCATTGCCAAAAAATCCTGTGTCCATGTGCTATTATAACAAATTAATATTCATGACATCATTATTTCTTGCATGAATATTGGTGCAGGAAAGGGTTATTCCTTTACTCCATAAATATACCTTATAATTACTTGGCAAGCAGAGTACGATACTGTCATTTCTTACATTAATATTCATGTAGTAGAGAGTTAACCCTTTCCTCCATAAATACGCCTTTCTACGCCTCTGTAAAAGTCACTTTTTGAAACCATTGTGATAAATAGAGCATTTGCTCCATAGGAGCAAATGCTCTGTTCATCACAATGGTTTGAAAACTACAAAATTCCAACATTTTCCTTTTCTCTAGTTAATACTCCTTTTGGGTAGATTTATTCAAAGAGGTTGGATGTAAAAATAGCCTTTGAGGGAATGGGTTAAATTTCCTAAATACGCTTCTTATATTCTAGTTTGATAGGTTTTACATTGTCATAATTCGCATACCAGTATACTTCTGTATTTGTAACACCTCCCAATAACAGCAAAATGCATTTGGTAATTGTAATGAGCATAGCACTGGTATGCTAAGTACCTGTAGTACATGTACAATTATCATCTACATCATAATTATGGTCCGCAATTGATTCTGTATATTTTGTAAGCACAAAAAGGAATTATTGTGATAGTACATAGCAATCTTTAAATCTGTTATAGGACATAGCAATCTTTCCGTAAATTCATTTCCATTTGTAATAATAAATACTCATTATGTCATAGCAATCTTTCCATCTGTGATAATACATTGCAATCTTTCCATCTGTGATAATACATTGCAATCTTTCCATCTGTGATAATACATCGCAAAAGATTGCAATCTTTCCATCTGTGATAATACATCGCAAAAGATTGCAATCTTTCCATCTGTGATAATACATTGCAATCTTTCCATCTGTGATAATACATTGCAATCTTTCCATAAATTCATTTGTTTATGATAGTACATAGCAATCTTTGCGTCTGTGATAGTATATAGCAATATTTCCATATATTCATTTCCTTTTGTGATCGTACATAACAATATTTCCATAAATTCATTTGTTTGTGATGGTACACAGCAATCTTTCCATCTTGTTTTTAAACTAATTTTCATTCTATAATTCTGCTATGCTTCATCAGATGTACACAGTTTTTAATCATAACCTACAGGTTTCTGAAAATAAATAGAAGTCTGAAGTTCATACCAAGTTTCATGCAATTAATTTCAACACTCTATTTTTCGTAAGCTTTATCTGATTTTCAAATAATTATATCAAAATATTAACAATATCCAGACAAGTGTCACACACAGCCCTGGCAATATACATGTATTCAAGGTCAAGGTCATCACAGAGGTTGATACAAAGTTTAACCCTTTCCCTGTTCTATTTTTTTTCCAAATTTTGATTATGTACTGAATATTCATGGACAAAATAGTTATAATGAAATATGGAAGGTGGAACATTGCAGCCATTTTTGAAACTAAAGAAACATCTTTCAAATTCCAATAGCAAGTAGAGCAGACCCTGATCAGACGGCTCCTCTAGGAGCCATCTGATCTGGGTCTACTCTGTTTGCAAATGAGTGAAAACATGTTTATATGAGGGAAAGGGTTAATGCATAATCATTGCCATTTTATATATCCCCCTTGTTATGTCCATTTATCAAATTGATGGAATACAACCAGATATAAGAGGTTATTGAATATCTATCAGTCTTATTTATCTTTACAACCAGTGAAAGGGTGTAAAAAAAGGGGGGAGGGCAGCAGGGCGGTGTTAAACACAAATAAGGGTAAATATTATATTCACTGATACTGTCCTGAACCACTGACTAGACTTTGTAAAATTAAACATGTGTGCATGTCAGATTAGACCTTTACCTGATACAGATGCATTCTAACACCTTTGCAAGCAGAGCAGACCCAGATCAGAAAGCTCTTGAGGGAGTTGTCTGATCAGGATCTGCTGTGTTTGCTTATAGAATTATATAGATCTGATTCAACGGGGTCTGCCATGGCATAAGAAACCCTTGTGTTCATAAACAGTAGAACCCCTCTAAACCGGACATTAAATTTAGTATAAATAGCGGTCTTGGAGACAGATGGCAGCTTAATGTAGGATGAAAGTCATACAGAAAGCTCCTCTAGGAACTTTCTGCATTAAGCAGCCCCCAGCCTAAAAGTATCGAAATTCTTCTCTACTAGAATTCAAGTTTAGAGGGGTTTTACTGTACCATAATATAAACTAATTAAAAATCTGAATAATGTACATGTACATGATGTCATTGTTTCTTACATGTATACAGGTAAAGATGTAAACTAGAGACTTATAAAAACCCGTTTTTTGTTTTCACTCAACAAACAAATAATAATAGGCGTAAACTATAAAAAAGAAAAACAAACAGTTGTAAACATTTTAATACACTGTCTTAGCCATTTACTCCATAAATAATTATGTATTTAACCTGTTCTCAGTTGCATATTCATGAGAAATAAAGGAATCATAATTATTTATTTAGCTGAATTTTTATAGTGTAAACTTTTCATGGATTCTTTTTGCTTTGCCAAAAACTGCAGGATCAGATCTATATAGACGAACCTAATCAGACAGCTCATATAGGAGCCATCTGATGTGAGTCTACTCTGTTTGCAAAGGGTTTTAACGAATTTGCAAAAAGAGAAGATCACGATCAGATGCCTCCTATACAAGCCATCTGATTAGGGTTTGCTTTGTTTTCTCATGGAATAATATACATGTATACAAATACGAGTACAGTAAAACCTCTCAATAACGGCCACTAAAGTGTGTTAATTAGTTGGTATTTAGGGCAGGTGGCTGCTTAAAGCAAGGTGAATGTAAAACAGAACGTTCTGGTTTACTTTCACCTTGCTTTAAGCAGTCACCTGCCTTTAACACAAAATACTTGATGTAATTAAGTGTCCATTATAGAGAGGTTTTACTGTACATGTATATGATTCTGCAGCTCCTGCCATGACAAAAATCTCCTGTGTTCATAATTATGTCATTATAAACACTCAGCTAATTAATATTCATGTCTTTTCCTCTTACATGAATATTTATGGAGTAAATGGTTAACATAAAACGAATTATAGGTAAACCTGAAACAAAACAATTCAGATACCGGTAACCAATCTCTTACCAGGGAGCATAATTCCCTGTATATCTAATAACAAGGATTGCCAACCCCCTTGGTAGAGATCCTGGTATAACAATTGTACATGAAAATCATACTACAGTAAAACCCCTATAATTTGGAATTTTAGTAAAGAAATATATAGATCTTTTTAGACAGGTGTCAACTTTATGCAGTGTGAAAGTCATGCCTGTTATAGTTTCATAAGCCAACAGAGCAGACCCTGATCAGACGGCTCCTATGGGAGCCATCTGATCTGGGTCTACTCTGTTTGCCAACGCATTAAAAAGCATTTATATGAAGGAAAGGGTTAAGCTGTCACCTGTATTGAACTTCAACATTGTTACTAATTAGAGCATCTGGTTTAACCCTTTACTCCATGAATATTCATGTAAGAAATAATGATGTCATGAATATTAATTAGATTAATAGTTACAATAGCTCATGGACACATGAATTTTTATCCATGGCAGAAACTAGAATCATATTATTATATCATAGGCAAACAGAGCAGACCCTGATCAGACGGCTCCTACAGGAGCCGTCTGATCTGGGTCTACTCTGTTTGCAAAGGTGTAGAAATGGAGGAAATGGTTAAGAGGTTTTACTGTATACCAATTGTACATGAATATACTCACACCTAACATGAATATACTCACACCTAACATCAGTTACTACACCCATACTCAAGCTTGTTTATTTATATATATTACATGTATATATACACCATAATGAAGCAAAGGACACTGAGCATTTTCACGACAATAATACTATCAAGTATTTTGAAATGTTTTACAATGTTTGCCCAGATGAGGCTCTGGGATGACATGCTGGTGCATTTCTGGTCCTTCATTCTTTGCATGTTAAGTAATGGTTGGCTGCAAAAATTGTCCTCTGAAACAATATTCTCAAAATTAACCCTTTACTCCATAAATACGCCTTTTTATGCCTTTGCAAACAGAGTAGACCCAGATCAGGTCAAGGTCTGCTCTGTTTACATAAGGAATAATATAGATCTGAATCTACAGTTTCTATTTTGGCTAAAAATTCCTATGTTCATATTTAATTTGTAAAAATAATCAAATTGATATTCATGATGGCATTATTTCTTATATAATTATTCATGGAGTAAAGGGTTAATATTTTCTTTGATTTCCCTTAACCCTTTCCTCCATAAATACGCCTTTCTACACCTCTGTAATAACCACTTCTTGAAACCATTGTGATAAATAGAGCATTTGCTCCTATAAGAGCAAATGCTCTATTTATCACAATGGTTTCAAACTACAAAATTCTGAAATTTTACTTTTCTCTAGTAAATGCTCCTTTTGGGTAGATTCATTCAAAGAGGTTGGGTCTAAAAATAGCCTATGGAGGAAAGGGTTAGATAAGCAGTCAGAGAGTACCCTGATTAGATGCAGAGGTACTCAGTATCTCATCTGGATCCAAACTGTTTGCATAAGTAATTACTGTTTCTCAGGAAGCATGCAACAAGATAAGAGGGAAATATATACAGTTGACTTTGGTATCTCGAACTTGGATAACTTCAATTTCGATATAAATCGGAAGTAAAAGTTCGGTCCTTCCAAAATTTACAATACAGAATTGTTCTAAAATATATCATTATACATATCTAAAGACACATGTGTCAGCTTAATGCAGGTCGAAAGTAATGCTGAAAGCTCATACAGGAGCTTTAAGCCTTACTTTAGACCTGCCTTAAACTGTGAACTTGAGAAATTGTTCAGATTAGAAATCGGATGACTCAAACATCTCTTAGCTCTTAGTAATTTGTATGGTCCCTTGAAGTTCGTGATATCGAAGTTTAACCCATTCCCTCATATTGACGACTTTTGACGACTCTGTAAAAGTCACTCTGTGAAACCATTGTGATAAATAGAGTATTTGCTCCTATAGGAGCAAATGCTATATTTATCACAATGGTTTCAAGCTAAAAAATTCTAAAATTTTCCCTTTCTCTAGTTAATGCTCCTTTTCGGTAGATTAATTCAAATATTTTGTATCTAAAAATAGCCTATGAGGGAATGGGTTAACAGTAAATCCCCCTGTACATGGAATTATTTGAATTGAGCAAACTTTTATTGAATATGTGCTGATCATTGGCCAGTCTCAGTTAGCTCCATATGATTATAGCAAACATAGAACATTTAACCCTTTCCCTGTTCAATAATCAAGTAGGAAATAATGACTTAATGAATATTTATTAACTAAATTTTTATAATGGAAACTTTTCAAGGAAATTATTTGTTTTGACAAAAACTGTAGAGAATCATATCTATATCATGTCAAAAACAAACAGAGCAGACACTGAACAGATGGCCCCTATAGGAGCCGTCTGATCTGAGTCTATTCTGTTTGCAAATGCGTGAAAAGGTGTTTATATGAAGGGGTTAAGTAATATTTTAACTCTTCACTTGATGAATACTTATGCACGACTGCCCATTACGAATATTAATTTAATCCTTTTGATTAACTCTTTGCACGCTACTAGGGAAACTTTGATTACCCATGCAAACAGTTTTGATCCTGATGAGACATATCTTTAGGATCCAAAACTGTTTGACACTTTGACCATATTTTTGCAAATAAATGAGAGAAATTTTATTTTTGGGTGACAATTTTAGCAGATGAAAAATTACTTAGCGTGAAAAGAGTTAGATAGAGAAAATGAGGTACTTTCTTGGCATGGTAAACACAGTAGAGAATGATCTCCGTTTCATTCGCAAACAGCTGTCTGATCTGGGTCTTTGCTGTTTACAAAGGAGTTAAAAGGCAGGGTTATCAAGCAATGGGCTTAACAATGAGTATTGTCCCTTTACTCCATAAAAACACCTTTCTATTTCTAATTGATATTCATGATGTCATTGTTTCTTATATGAATATTCATTGTATAAAGGGTTAAGCATCTTGCCAGAATACTAGATGTATGTATGTTCATTATACCTAAAACCTATGCAGACTAGTATTGGTGCAAATGCTGGGAGTTTGAGCCTTTAACCCTTTAATTTACCTCATGAATATTCATGTAAGAAATAATGACATATCATGACTATGATCAGATGGCTCCTACAGGAGGTGACTAATGTCAGGCAACTTATCAAGAGATATAACTATGAAGCAATGAGTTAACTCTACAGCTCCAACAGAAGCCGTCTGATTTGGGTCTACTCTGTTTGCCTATGATATAATATTGATCTGATTCTACGGTGTCTGCTTTGGCCAAACATTTCTGTGTTCATATGCCAGTATAATAGCTAATCTTATTAATAGTCATGATATGTCATTATTTCTTACATGAATATTCATGAGGTAAATTAAAGGTTTCTGTTTGATAAATGCCTCTCTATGAAGGAAAGGGTTCTATGTTTATTCCAAATGTCAATACCTACTGAATATTCATGGACAAAATAGTTATAATGAAATATGGAAGGTGGAACATTGTAGCCATTTGAGAAAGTAAAGAAACATCTTTCCTATTCCAATTAGCTAACAGAGCAGACCCTGATCAAGAGCCACCTGAACTCATTTATATGAAGGAATGGGTTAAGAGGTTTTACCTGCGGTTTTAGTATTTCTGCTTAAGTTTTCAAATAATTTCTACAGGAATGTTCAGTGCAACAATATTAAACCATCTTCATAACCCTCCATTTGATAATCCTATTATTTTTTTTACGTCTTTGCAAACAGCATATCGAGGGTTTGGTGCAAAACAATTGTAACTCCTTCACAAAGTGAAGGAGTTACAATAGTTTTGCACCAAGCCCTCGATAAAGACTCAGATTAGAAGTTCCCAGTGGAGCTTGCTCTGGTCACTTACATGTATATGTTACCTAATTAATTCATGAATATTTATGAGCTAATTTATTATAATGGCATATGTGCAGGATGTTTTGGTATGGAAGAAACTGTAGTGACAAATCTTTTATAATTTCATAAGCAATCAGAATAGACCCTGATCAGATGGTTCCTACAAGAGCCATCTTATCTGGGTCTACTCAGTTTGCAAAGGAGTGAAAAAGTGTTTATATGAAGAAAAGGGTTAATAACATTTGCAGTCCTGCATGGCAGCATGAATATTCATCAAGTTTTTTTCACATGTTTTTCTTCTCTATGTGGTTGCTTTGAACTGGTTCTACTGTAGATTTGTCCAGTATGGCCCACCATGACTCCGCAGTAGATCCGCCATGGCTAACTGCAGATTTCTATTGCAGACTTCAAGATTTTTTTGCTGACTGTAGTAAGGGGTGTGTGTTTTAACCCTTTCAGTGCGAGAAAAGTCACAAATGTACTTTGCAAACAGACTGTAGACCCAGATGAGAGAGCCCCTAGAGGAGCCCTCTCATCGGGTCTGCACTGTTTGTTAAATTATACTTTTCTCATAGGCTATTTTTAGATCCAACCTCTTTGAATAAATCTACCGAAAAGGAGAATTAACTAGAGAAAAGGATTTTTTTTAGAATTTTGTAGTTTGAAACCATTGTGATAAATAGAGCATTTGTTCCTATAGGAGCAAATGCTCTATTTATTGCAATGGTTTCAACAGGTGATGTTTACAGAGGTGTAGAAAGGCATATTTATGGAGGAAAGGGCTAAGTACAATCCCTGAATATTCATGGTAAGCTTGACCTGTTTGAATTTTGGAGTAATTCATTTGAAAATTCAACATTGAAAGAGAATTAACTATTCTAACATGTGACTAGATCTAGGCATAGACCACAGGTACCAGTATCAAACTCACTTTATGATGTACAGCAGATCCTCTCTAAAGTGACCAGTCTATAAATATATATTTATTGATGTCTTTTAATGCTGGTGGTTGCTTAATGTAGGATGAAAGTAATGCAGAAAGCTCCTAAGAGGAGCTTTCTGGATTACTTTCATCCTGCATTATGCTACCCACCTGGCTTTAAGATCCAGAGTTGTGCCTCTTTTTGGTGGTTGCTTTAGAGAGGTTCAACAGTATATATATCCAGTATGAGATTCCTACACATATAATACTGGACCCCGATGGACTGAAAAATTCCATATAGAGCGAGTTGGAAAAATTTGTCTGCAGGTTAACTATATATAGTACCCGGTTTACTCTTCATAATTTCATTAGCCTTCCAGCTGGCTTGTGGTAGGTTGGTGTTTCTACCTGGGCTTCTTCTGTGGAATTTGTTCCATGCACAGAAAAATAAGCTGAGCTGTCTATCTGGGTCTACTCAGTTTGCATAGCATGAAAAAGCTTTTATATGAAAGAATGGGTCTAATGATAATTATTTCCAGTTTACCAGTTTACCCTTTCCTTCATGTAAACCCTTTTTCATGCATTTGCAAACATAGTAGACCCAGATCATAGAGCTCCTATAGGAGCTGTCTGATCAGGGTCTGCTCTGTCTGCTTATGAGATTATAATAGAACTTTAACAACAGCTCATTGATCACCCTCTTGAGAAGTAAACTTGGTTTTATGTATATAGTAAATTGTACAGTTTTCCCCCAAACTGCCGTATATGGAATCTTCAGTTCAGCGGGATTCAGTATAGTTTTCCACAAGTTCAGAGAGTAAAATCCCTAAATCGGAATTCTAGTAGAGAAGAATTTAGATACTTTAAGGCAGGTGGCTGCTTAATGCAGGGTGAAAGTCATGCAGAAAGCTCCTAGAGGAGCACTAAAGCTGCCATCCTGCATTAAGCTGCCAGCTGTCTCCAAGACTGACATACTAAAGTTAATGTCCGGTTTAGAGGGGTTTTACTGTACTTCAATACCGCCACCTGTAGCATAATGCTCTCTGAATGTTTCTCATACATCTAACTTAGGACTGTTCTATTCCTAAAATTCTATAATTCCAATGTCAGACCTACATCTGTATAATGATGTATATGTTGGACCTGCCAGCCATTTAAATACATACTCAATACAGATAGAATAAAAAATAAGTTTCAGTATAAATCCTATGCAAATGAGTTGTATGTTGTCCGCTCATCTGACAGTAGTTTCACTGTAGGCGATTTGGTCGTCATGGTAGCAGATGTCGCTACTTTCGTTTTGTCTCTGCGGCGCTTTATACCGGGACTCTGCCGGAATCGCAGCACAGTTTCTTTGTCTCTGCGCACATCACGAATGTCTTCGTAATATTTATACTTTGGTCTGAATTCTATCCCCTCTCCTTTGGCAAGTCCGTGAATAAAGCTTTCAGTCACTTCCTCATCTGTAACTATTGGCCGGTCACACACTGTAATATAAACACATTTAAATTCAACCCATTCCGTCATGGGCTATTTTTAGACCCAACCTCTTTGAATAAATCTACCAAAAGGAGCATTTACTAGAGAAAAGGAAAAGTTTAAAAAATTGTGTAGTATTGAAACCATCGTGATCAATAGAGCATTTCGAGGGCTTGGTGGAAAACTATTCTAACTCCTTCACTTTAGTGAAGGAGTTAGAATAGTTTTGCACCAAGCCCTCGATTTGCTCCACAGGAGCAAATGCTCTATTAATCACAATGGTTTAAAAAAGTGACTTTTACAGAGGCGTAGAAAGGCATATTTATGGAGGAAAGGGTTAAATTTAACCCTTTCCCTAAAATAAACGCTTTTTCATGCATTTGCAAAACAGAGTAGACTAGATCAGACAGCTCCTACAGAACCCATCTGATCAGGGTCTGCTCTGTTTGTTTATGAAATTATAATGGACCTGACTCTACAGTTTTCACCAATACCAAAACATCCTGTGTACACATGTTATTATAAAAAAAACCCAGCTAATAAATATTCATGATGTCATTATTTCTTACATTAACCCTGTTCAATATTCATCTAAAAAAAAATGACTTCATGAATATTCATTTATCACACGAGAGTTTGTTTTGTATTAATGGAAACTGTTGAGTATAATTTCATCAGCAAACAGAGCTTCTATAGGAGCCATCTGATCTGGGTCAACCCTGTTTGCAAAAGTGTGATAAAGCATGTATATGAAAGATGGGTTAATATTGAAATGCTAAAGGGGCAACTCTTTACTCCATAGAAATGCCTTATGACACATTTGCAAACAGTATAGACCAAGATCAGATGGCTCCTGGAGGATCAGGATTATTATCCGGGTCTGCTCTGTTTGCAAAGGCGTGAAAAGGAGCAAGAGGTAATTGAGAAAACCAGAAAGGGATAACCCTTGTTAACAGTTTGGATCCAGATGAGACTATGAGTAACTTGGTATCTCATCATGATCCTAACTGTTTGACATTGTGTCTGGTAAATATTGATATTATTATCCTTTTACAGTAAAACCTCTCTATAACGGCCACTAAATTACATCAAGTATTTTGTGTTAAAGGCAAGTGGCTGCTTAAAGCAAGCTGAAAGTAAAACAGAACGCTTTACTTTCACATTGCTTTAAGCAACCACCTGCCCTAAATACCAACTAATTACCACAATTTAGTGGCCGTTATAGAGAGGTTTTACTGTACTCGGTAACTACGCCTTTCTATGCATTTGCAAACAGAGAATACCCAGATCAGACAGCTCCTGCAGCTGTTTCCTCTAAATATGTAAGAAATAATTAATGATGTGATGAATATCATTTAATCAGATTCCTTTTGTTATAATCGCACATGGACACAGGAATTATTGGCATTGGAAGAAACTGCATGCTCATATCTACATGTATATCATATCATACGCAAACAGAGCAGACCCTGATCAGACAGCTCCTGAAGGAGCATACAGACAGCATAGATCTTAATGAAGTGCTGAGTTACTAAATGTCACGTCTGGATCCAAGCTGTTTGCATTATCCCTTCCCTCCATGAATAAATATGTAAGAAATTATGATGTCCTGAACATTAATTAGATTCATTTGTTATAATAGCACATAGGCACAGGAATTATTGGCATTGGAGGAAACTGCAGGATCATATCTACATGTATATTATTATTATATCATAAGCAAACAGAGCAGACCCTGATCAGATGGCTCAAAATCAGATCATCTGATCTGGGTCTACTCTGTTTGCAAAGGCGTAGAAAAGTGTATTTATAGAGTAAAGGGTTATGGTCATGCAAGGGGGGAGAGGGGGGGGGGGGGGTGGGGGTGGAGTTTATCGGGAGAAGGGTCATGAACTCTTCATCTGCTGAATAATTAAAACTGGCTCCTCCCTTATACTAAAACTGGCTCCTCCCTTATACTAAAACTGGCTCCTCCCTTATACTAAAACTGGCTCCTCCCTTATAATAAAACTGGCTCCTCCCTTATACTAAAACTGGCTCCTCCCTTATAATAAAACTGGCTCCTCCCTTATAATAAAACTGGCTCCTCCCTTTCTGAATATGAACCAAACTAAAAATATATCAACTTTGTCATTGAATAAAATAAAAAAAAATTTATGATGAACAGTGCAGATACTGATCAAAGGGCTCCCTTATTGATCTGGGTCTACACTGTTTACAAAGGTCTTATATGTACGATTCCCATTCATTAAAGATTAAGAACTGGTGTTGTACTCACATTTGTAGATCCATTTTACAGGACATGAGGAATTTTCTGGCACGGTAGCAATAATGATAGGCACGGCGGCGTACAGAACTGTGTCTGGAAAACTCGCCTCCAACTGAAACACAGTAGACAGAAATGTTACAAACACAGCTGATAATGATGTCACAACCACTGCCGGCAGGGACGATCTGTTACAAACACAGCTGACAATGATGTCACAACCACTGCAGGCAGATCTGTTACAACCACTACAGGCAGAAATATGTATCAAACACTGCTGACAGTGATGTCACAACCACTGCATGCAGCTCTGTTACAAACACAACTGACAATGATGTCACAACCACTGCAGACAGAAATATTACAAACACAGCTGACAACTATGTCACAACCACTGCAGGCAGATCTGTTACAAACACAGCTGACAGTGATGTCACAACCACTGCAGACAGATCTGTTACAAACACAGCAGACAGAAATGTCACAAACACACATGTTACAATTACAGCTTACAAAGATTGTTACAAACCTTTCAGACAGAAATGTCAAAAATTCAGCCAACAAAAATTGTCATAAACACATCAAACAGGAATGTCACAAACACAGTTGACATCAATGTTACAACCACAAATGACAGGAATGTTACAAATGCAGCAGGCAGAAATGTCACAAACACAGCTGATCTGAATCTTTAAAACCCACAGCTGACATAAATGTCAAAACCACAGCAGGTATAAATATTACAAAATAAGAAATAGAAATGTTGCAAGCAGAGCTGAAATAAATGTCACAAACACAACTGTCAGGAATGTCACAAACTCTTATATTAGTTACAACGCCTTTCTTTAATTTCCTCCTTGTATCTCATAGTTTAGAGTGAGGCAAACAGTGTAGTCACAAATCAGAAGGCTCCTCAAGAAACACTGATCAGGATCTGCACTGTAAGCTACGCTAATTAACCCATTACTCCATGAATATTCATGTAAGAAATAATGATATCATGAATATTTAATTAGTTATTTTTCATGGCAAATGATTGGACACGGGAATATTTGGCCATCGCAGAAATTGTTGAATCATATCTTTATTATATAATAAGCAAACACAGCAGACCCTATTCAGATGGCTCCTACAGGTGTCATCTGATCTGGGTCTACTCTTTTTGTAGAAATGTAGAAAGGTTAATTTATGGAGTAAAGGGTTAATATCACTAGTTCACTCTGGCTCATTTATGTTTTGCGTGTGACCTTACAAATGTAAAAGTCAGTTCAGAGAAACATATTTTAACCCTTTATCTCATGAATATTCATGTAAGGGAAACTGACATCATGAATATTCATTAACTGACCTTTTATGGTGGTATATGAAAACAAGATATTTTGGCTTTAGAAGAAAATGTAGAATCTATATAACTTCAATGGCCAACAGAACAGAACCTGATCAGCTCTAACAGGGGCTATTTATTCTGGGTCTACTCAGTTTGCAAAGGCGTCAGAAGGCTTATTTTTGAGGTTAATGGATAGGATGTGGTAGCTAAATGCAAAATGGAAGCTATAGATGCAGAAAGCGGCTTCTGCATTACTTTCATTCTGCATTTACCCATTACTCCATGCATACTCATGTAAGAAATAATGACTTGTAACTATTAATATGATGCATTTAAAATTTTATAATGGCATAATTTATGAACACAGAAGATTTTGGCCATGGCAGAAATATTAGAATCAGACCTATGCTATTCCATATGCAAACAGAACAGACCATGATCAGGCAGATGCTGTAGGAGCCATCAGATATGGGTCTTCTCTGTTTTCAAGGCATTAAAAGGAGTATCTATGGAGTAAAGTGTTTAGCAGCAACTTTCTTTTAGGGACACATACCAGTATGTTTATTTATTAAGTGACAGTCTCTGCTGCAGAAAGTTTCTACTGTATGCTGTTTGGCAAATTTCTGTATTTTATTAACCCTTTTCCTATTCTGTGTTTATTCCAAATTTCAGTATGTTCAACTGGCCTAAAACTATCTATTTGAACCTTAAACCACTCCGAAAAACAAGAAAATCACGACCCGGAAAAAATTTCCTATCGGGTCTATTGATATATGTACATATATAGACCCGATAGGAATTTTTTTCCGGGTCGTGTTTTTCTCGTTTTCCGGAGTGGTTTAAGGTTCAAATAGATAGTTTTAGGCCAGTTGAACATACTTCGATCACATTTTTTTTTTTTGGGGGGGGGGGGGGTTCCATGGATGAGTCCAAGCATGCGTCGGGCACCTTTGATGTTGATTGGACAGCAGATGGTTTTGTTTGTCTAAGACAAGTTTGTTAGTCATGTAGAAAACATGAGATAGGAGGCAAACGTTTTATAACCATGGCAGACGGTAGTGTCCTTGAATACTTACTGCGACACAGTATTTGACATCAAGCACCTTGCAGATATGTAGACGAGAGGGACAGGTGGAGGGTAGACGGAGTGGGTAGTCCCGCCATGTGCGGTGTTGCCCTGGCCGCAAGCTCTCACACACTTTCTGGTCACGTAGCAACAGCGTTCGCGTGTGAACACCACCGTAAGATAACATCTGAAATGGAGAGGTTAAATTTCAAAATTATGTACAACAGACCCCTCTGTAGACTGTTGAAAGAAAGTTTAACTCATTCTCTCTCCTAGACCTTTCTTAGATCCAACCTCTTTGAATAAATATACCGCAAAAGAGAGTTTTAGAACTGTGTAGTTTTGGAACCAAAGTGATAAATAGAGCATTTGTTCCTATGGAGCAAACGCTCTATTTAACACGATGGTTTCAAAATGTGACTTTTATAGAGGCGCAAAAATGCGTCACTAGCGGGAAATGTGTTAACCCTTGCAATACAGGGGAACAAGTCACTAATGTCCTTTGCAAACAGCGTACTCCCAGTTGAGAGGGCTTCTGGAGGAGGCCTCTCACCAGGGCCTGCAATGTTTGCCATGTTACACTTTTATTTAGAAAAATCCCTAAATATTCATCATAAGCTTGACCTGTTTGAATTTTAGAAATTTAGCATTGTAACGGTTAAACACATCTAAAATACACTGGAAACTGATTTATGTCCCAATTAATACCGTTTATCTTTCCAGACATTTACAGAGAAATTTAAAAAGTCTTTTACCCTTACAACACTGAATTTTCAAATGGAATATTCCAAAATTCAAACTGGTCAAGCTTATGGTGAATATCTGGAGATTTTTCCTAAAGAAACGTGTAACATGACAATCGGTTTGCCTGATGAATGGGAGCCCTTTGGGAGCCCTTTCATCTGGATCTACACTGTTTGCAAAAGGAAATTAGTGACTCATGTCCCGCACTGTAAGGGTTGACCATGCAACTGACAAAAATAAACTACGGTAGATCAAGATCAGACGGCTGATAAGGGTCTGCTCTGTTTGCTTATGAAAATATAGGTCTGATTCTTCAGTTTTTGCCATTACCAAAAACTCTTATGTTCTTATGCCACAGTAAAAATATATCTAATTAATATTCAAGATGTTATTATTTCTTACATATGAATATCCATGAGAAGAGGTTTGCATCTAGTAAGATTAACACAGTAGACCTAGATCAGATGGCTACTGTAGGATCCATCTGATCAGTGTCTACTCTGTTTGCTTCATGGAATAATATAGATCTAATTCTGCAGATTATCTGCTCATAAGATATTATAAAATGCATTCAACTAATAATTCATGATGTGTGTTCAACAAAATCAACTTCATCAAGTACAGACTCTACTGGTCGATTCCAGGCAATCCTGTGCAAACTCATCTGCATATCATACACCAGAGCTCCAGATAAGATGCGTGAATTAAAACATTTTCAAGAATAACTTCTTTATTTCTCCACCAAACCCTATGATGTGACTACTCTCTAGAATCGTCTAAGAGTTTAGATTCTAAAGAGTGTTCACAACATAAGGTTTGG
The DNA here is from genome assembly GCA_963576725.1 of Azorinus chamasolen. Classification (NCBI taxonomy): domain Eukaryota; kingdom Metazoa; phylum Mollusca; class Bivalvia; order Cardiida; family Solecurtidae; genus Azorinus; species Azorinus chamasolen. The sequence goes on along the minus strand of OY755239.1, from coordinate 53,007,694 downwards.
TGAAAAAATGACAATTTTAGTACTTGAGTATGTACGTTTACCGGTATCTGTTGCTTTGTTTGTTTGTTTGGGTTGTTTACCATCTACATGTACAGAAAACCCCTCTAAACCAGAATTCTAGTAGAGAAGAATTTAGAAACTTTTAGGCAGGTGGCTGCTTCATGCAGGGTGAAAGTCATGTAAAAAGCTCCTCTAGGAGCTTTCTGCATGACTTTCACCCTGCATGAAGCTGCCACCTGTCTCCAAGACCGATATTTATACCAAATTTAACGTCCGGTTTAGAGGGGTTTACTGTATTTCTGCTCACCATGGGCTAATTGGACGCCCTAGAGAGAGGGGAGAGGATACAGAGAAACCTGGGCACGATGCCCTACTCTTATTATCGACAGAGTTTCTCTGGTTCTTTCAGATGCCCAGTGAAAAGCACTGATACACCTGACCACGGTTTATAGCCTTGTCTGAAGGACTTTATCAGTTGCTCTTATCATACACTGGATGCAAATCCAATGAATATGTTCTGAGTATGGTTAGAAGCCTTGTGGGTACACAGAATTCTCTTCTAGTTATCATCAGGCAACACAAAGATGACTCAGTTTTGGTCACGTAACCTGACGTGACAGCCTGTCCAAGACAATGCTACATGGTATGCTGGAGGCAAGCAACAATGCGGTCGACAAAAAAAAGAGTGCGTTTGACAGCTGGAAGGAGTGGACTGCCTTGAGAATGCCAGATCTGCTCAGAACAACTTCAGATAGAGAATAAAGTTGGCTGTAGGAAAATACCTTCCAATGTGGTTAAAATAATCAACAACCTGATAATGGTGATGATATCTTCAAATATCAGTCAGCAACTTGCTAGATTAACCCTTTACTCCATAAATATGCCTTTACAAACAGAGTAGACCCAGATTAGACAGCTCCTGTAGAAGCCTACTGATCAGTCAATGAATTAATATTCATGATGTCATTATTTTTTACATGAATACTCATGGAGTAAAGGGTTTATATTTAGTGACAATTTTGTTTAACCCTTTACCTGATGAATATTCATGGAACAAATAATGACTGCCTTAACATTCATTAGCTGAATTTTTAATGACATTATGAGCAAGGGATTTTCTTACTGTGCAGAAATTATTGAATCAGATCTATATTACATCGCTGGCAAACAGAGCAGACCCAGTCTGTTAGATATACTCTGTTTGCAAATGCAAAACATGCGCATGGATTTAATCATTTGTAAACACATGAAAATGCACCTGGATCTACTCAGTTTGAAAATTGATAAAAATATGTAAAGAAAAATGATTTAAGCACAACACAGTGAATTTGAATAGTTACTTAAGTACATTAATTTTATTGTTTTGACACTCTTAACATATGAAACAATGGGATGAGATTATCCAATTCACTCTATGTATTAACCCTTTCCTCCATGAACATTCATGTAAGAAAAAATGGCATCATGAATATTAATAAGATTAACTGTTATAATAGTACATGGACACAGGAAGTTTTGGCCATGGTAGAAACTGTAGAATCATATCTACGTGTATATTATATTATATTATATTATATTATATTATATTATTATACACAAACGGAGCAGACCCTGATCAGACGTTCCTCTAGGAGCCGTCTGATCTATGTCTTCTCTGTTTGCAAAGGCGTAGAAAGGCGTATTTACGGAGGAAATGGTTAAAGATTGTAGGAAGGTTATGTGCTTGTAACAAGCTAATAATGTTCTTGCATGCCTTTGCAAACAGAGTAGAATCAGTTGGCTCATGTAGGAGCGGTCTGATCAGGGTCTGCCTTGTTTGCTTATGAAATTATAATAGATCTGACTCTACAGTTTCCACCTATACTAAAAAATCCTGTGTACATAATTATGCTATTATAGAAATTCAGCTAATAAATACATGAATATTCAACAGCCAAAGGATTAACCCTTTCCACCATGAATATTCATTAAAGAAGTGATATCACCATGAATATTAATTAGATTAATTTTCAAAATGGAATATTAACACATGAACTTTTTACCAAAGTAGAAACTATAGAATCAGATTTGTGTTATTCTTTTAGCAAACAGAGCTGACCCTGATCAGATGGCTCCTATAGGAACCGTCTGATCTGGGCCTACCCTGTTTGCAAAGGCGTAGAAAGGCGTAATTATGGAGTAAAGGGTTAAAGATTGTATGACCAAAATCATTACAAAAATTGTAACTCTGATAGCCAAATTATCACAGATTCTGGTGTGCAGCAATGAAGGCCAAACTCGCATGACAGAAATTATTGCAAGTTCTCACATCTATGTAGTGGGTAGATACATATATACACCCCAAACATCTTGTGGCACAAAACTACTCCTTCACAGATTGATCTAAAGTCACAAAACTGAACATAAATGTTTACAGTGGTTTTAAGATGTACTCATGGATTTTAGTGTTAATACTGGACCTGTGAAACAAGTGTTTTGGATCTTGACTTAGTCAAATTAAGGTATTCTACTTGGCAAATATGTAACACACACTGCTGCTTGTATATAAACTGACCAAACTTTTACAGGAATGAGAAGTTGAGCATTTTTAATTTCTATTTTTCATATCAGGACAGTTAAAACCGAGTTATATCCCATGACTTTGGTAAAATAATACATGTATGTTTCGTTATGGAGGTTGGTAACAGTTACTCCTCCATATTAACTTTTTCCTCCATGAATATTCATGCTAGAAATAAGGATGTCATGACTATTAATTAGATTAATTTGTTATAGATTGCAATAGTGCATGAACACATGAATTTTTGGCCAAGGCAGAAACTTTATATTCATATCTATATAATATCATAAGCAAACAGAGAAGACCCTGGGCAGATGGCTCCTATAGGAGCCGTCTGATCTGGGTCTTCTCTGTTTGCAAAGGCGTAGAAAGGCGTATTTACGGAGTAAAGGGTTAATAGACCTACTGCCACCAAACATTGAACAAATCTTAACCCTTTCCCTCATGAAAACTTTTGTAAGAAATAATGATAGCATGAATATTTATTAGCTGAACTTCTATACTGGTTTGTTTTGGTAATGGCAGAAATCGTAGAGTCAGGTCTATTATAATTTCATAAGCAAACAGAGCAGACCCTGGTCAGATGGCTCCTACACGTCACCAAATATTGAAGAAATATTAACTCTTTCCTCCATAAATACGCCTTTATACGCCTCTGTAATAGTCACTTCTTGAAACCATTGTGATAAATAGAGCATTTGCTCCTAAGGAGCAAATGCTCTATTTATCGCAATGGTTTCAATACTACACAATTCTAGCATTTTCTTTTTTCTCTAGTTAATGCTCCTTTTCGATAGATTTATTCAAAAGAGGTTATGTATAAAAATAGCCTATGAGGGAAAGGGTTAATTAGGAAGTTAAGTTGCGAATGTGCTCACATCATCAAAATCAGAGTTATTGCCTTTGACTTTAGATTAGTTTCATGTTTGGTAATATTTTGGTTAAAGTTTAAACCTGAACTGTTTGACTTGGAGAGTTTCAATCAGGGTAAAGTGATAGAACTCTGTTCTTGCTTTACGACAAAGGTGGAAGGCAGGGACATCTCCATGCTCTATGGAGACAATTTTAGTTAGTCTTCTTTGTCTCTAAAACATGCATGATCAGCAAATTTCCTTCAGGTCTAATCATCAATCTTCCTTAACTGGTTTAGTGCATTTGTGAGAAACTTCCCTAGAGTATACAACGCATATGTCATTTTAAAAGTACAGTAAAACCTGTCTTAAGCAGCCATATATTGATTGGACAGGGATATTAGAATGCAGGTGGTTGCTTAATGCAGGTCAAACAGTAATACAGAAAGCTCCTATAGGAGCTTTCTGTATTACTGTTTGACCTGCATTAAGCTACCACCTGTCTCGCAGTCAAATAGTCATTTCTTTTTGATGGTTGCTTTAAGACTGGGTTTACTGTATTAGTAAATTTTCTTTAGCAATGCTTTATCACATACCAGTGAGTAAATTTATAAACACAAATTTTACAGTCTCTCAAGAAACGTTTTATTTGCTGCATAGAAATGGTGGAATATTCATAACAAAATGTTGCCAATCTTCGTATTTAACCCTTTCCCTGTTCTATGATTATTACAAATTTCAGTACCTATTGAATAGTCATGGCCAAAATAGTTACAATGAAATATGGAAGGTGGAATCTTGCAGCCGTTTTAGAAACTAAAGGAAAAGATTTATCAAATTATTTTAGCAAACAGAGCAGACCCTGATCAGACGGCTCCTCTAGGAGCCGTCTGATCTGGGTCTACTCTGTTTGCAAATGCGTGAAAACACGTTTATATGAGGGAAAGGGTTAAGTGATGTCACATGACTTTGTGAAGCACGTCATCTTGTTAGCTTTTTGTTCGCTTGGGACACATTCATGATTACTTACTTAACCGTTTACTCCATGAATATTCATGGAAGAAATAATAATATCATGAATATTAATTAGATTAACTGTTATACTAGTACGTGGGCTATCTGACCATGTCAGAACCTGTATAATCATACCAGATCAGGGTCTGCTCTGTTTGCTAGTGGAATTTGAAATATCTGTTTATTTACTACCTAAAATGACTACAATTTTCCACCTTCCATATTCTATTATAACTATTTTGTCCATGAATATTCAGTAGGTATTGAAATTTGGAATAGAAATAGAACAGGGACAAGGTTAAGATACACATGTGTATGGCTGTGAATGAGGTCCTGGTTAGGCTAGCAATACAAAAGTCAATAATGTATTGCAATACAATCCAGTTTAATGTTGTTTTAGATGAGATTTCTGAGATTTAATGGGTGCTCATGTTCCAAGTTTTTTTTGTCTTTAAGGATTGATTTTCGTCTTTAGCGTGATATAGGCGAATTTGTAGTAGAATTTCACACAGTGTATGGCTTCCAGAGAAGGTGCTGTATTATATTGGTTTTTCATTGGGAACCAAATTTATTGAAACACATTGTGTAGTTTTAACCCTTACTCTATAAATAGTCACCTTTCTATACGCCTAAATGCAAACAGAGTAGACCCAGATCAGATGGCTCCTACAAGAGCCATCTGATCAGGGTCTGCTCTGTTTGCTTATGGTACAACACTGATATGATTCTACAGTTTCTGTCATGGCGCCACAAATGTCTGTGTGTCCATGTGGTATTATAACAATTAATGTAATAAATATTCATGATGTTCTTGTTTCTTATATGAATATTCATGGAGTAAAGGATTAACACTTTCCCTCATATAAATGTGTTTTCACGCATTTGCAAACAGAGAAGACCCAGATCAGACAGCTCCTGTAGGAGCTGTCTGATCAGGGTCTGCTCTGTTTGCTAATGGAATTTGAAATATCTGTTTCTTTACTCTATAAAATGGCTACACTGTTCCACCTTCCATAATAACTATTTAGTCCATGAATATTCAGTAGGTAATTAAATTTAGAATAAACATAGAACAAGGAAAGGGTTAAAACTGGTCCCGAGGATATGAAACATTTTACTTGATTCTGAGTTCATTTTCAATCATCCGATTGGTCATATTTTCGGATAGCTCAGAATATGTCCAATCAGATAATTAAGAATGAACTCAGACTAAGAAGTTTTATAACCTCGCACTCTGGACTACTTGATCCCAGACATTGTCTGAAAATGGACAAATAATTTTCGGTATGAACATATCCAAGTATATTTACAATCTGACATTGACATAAATTAGGTTCAGTCTAAAGAAAGTTTTCATGATTAATTCCGTTGATTTTCTAATTAGAAGGCTGGGAATACATTTCTCTAGACAAAATACAGAAAGAAAATGAATGACTTCAATAGAAAAAAGTGACTTCAGGTATCATTTGCTAAATGTTTTTATTATTCAGTTTGGTAATCAACGTAGATCCAGATCAGTGCCAGTGTATAGCATACATGTGGGACTGTAGACAAGAGGCATATATATCTTACAAAATCTCTTATTTCTTAGCAGCCATCAAAAAGAGGTCTAATTATGTGTCTGTTAGACAGGTGGTAGCTTAATGCTGGTCAAAAGTAATGCAGAAAGATCTAGTAAGAGCTGTGTGCATTACTTTTGGCCTGCATTCAGAAACTACTTGTTTTTATTCTATGATCAATAAATGAATGGCCACTTATGACAGGTTCTATTGTAACAACCATCTAACCTGTTTCAGCTGCAAGTTGACGGAGCCAGATTTGCGGATGGAAGTGTTTTGGACATGGATGTCGGCGCGGATGGTCTCGCCAGGAACGAAGGCACGTTTAGACAGCGTGATTGAGCAGGACACCCGGCCAGGCCGGCAGCAGACCGAGCTGATAGACCGCTCAGCGTGGTCCTCTAGAGGATGTTCAGGCTGAAGTAAAACATTGATACAGAGGTCCAGATAAGATGCGTAAATTTAAACATTTTCAAGAATAACTCCTGTATTTCTCCACCAAACTTTTTTGTTTGGTGGAGAAATGACGTTTTTAGTATTTGGGTACGCATCTTTATTTGTGGCTCTGTTGATAGTTTAGGATACAACTGTGTCAGCAGCTTGACATTAACCATATTGCTTAGCATTTACATTACTGACATTTGCAACAGCTTTTATCCAGATGAGATGCCAATTAAGTCAGCATCTCATCAATATCCAAGCTGTTTGACACTCAATAAATAGTTTCTGAAATGGATGTAAGTAAACATTTCCATCAACCTGAGTCTTACCAAACATTATGTTTTTTCAGCACAATACGTGTAGATATCATATAAAACTTGTAAATAGTTTATTAATATGCAAAACAATCTCTTTCATCCCTTTCCCTGTTGAATATTCATCTAAGAAATAATGACATCATGCATATTCATTAGCTGAATTTTTATTATGGTGTATATACAAATGATGCGCAGTAATAAATTTACTTACATAATTGGCAATGTCATAAAATACATTCTTAACACCCTTTACTTCATGAATATTCATTCAAAAAATGATTACATTATGAATATTCATTATATATATATGTTTACAGTAAGGTACATTATGGTAGAAGAATTTATCAAGGATGTTATATCGGCATATGAACACAGGAAGAAACAATAGCATCATTTATATATTAACCCATTACCTCATAGGCTATTTTTAGATACAACCTCTTTGAATAAATCTACCGAAAAGGAGAATTGACTAGAGAAAAGGAGAATTTTAGAATTGTGTAGTTTGAAACCATTGTGATAAATAGAGCATTTGCTCCTATAGAAGCAAATGCTCTATTTATCACAATGGTTTCACAAAGTTACTTTTACAGAGGTGTCAAAAAGCGTCAATATGAGGGAATGGGTTAAGCGGTCATCAAAAAGAGGTCTTATTATGGGTATGTAAGACAGGTGGTAGCTAAATGCAGGTCAGAAGTAATGCAAAAAGCTCCTATAGGAGTTTTTTGCATTGTTTTTGTCCCTGCATTAAGCAACGACCTGCCTTTAACACTCCTATGTTCAATAAATGAATGACCGCTTGTGACAGGTTCTACTGTATGTCTTAAGCAAATAGAACTGACCCTGATTAGACGGCAAATACAGGAACTATCTGATCTGGGTCTACTGTGTTTGCAAATTCATTAAAAGGCATTTATATGAAGTAAAGGGTTAAACATGGTCATATACAGTCTGGACTCGATTTAACGAAATGGTCGGGACCGGAGCTTGTTTTCGTTGAATCAAAATTTCGTTGAAACTATAATCAACATCAATAACTATTGTGTTATTTTCACCAGCACACTCCTCTGAATTTTTCTATTAGATCTGGGAGAAAGATAAGAAAATTAATCCAGAAATATTACCTCAATTACAAAAAAATAAATCACAAAAAATTGAATTACCGTGCTGTCTTATCGAATCCCTGACGAAATACGGCCTTTGTCAACGACAACCTCAATTTGTATAGTTATTTCAATGTAGGCTTTAAAGTAATGTCTTGTGCCAAGAAAAGGCAATTTGATTACAAATGTTTCACAAATTAAGACAAATTATTTACAGAAGCAGTGAACTAACCCTTTACATGTAGGGAAAAATTGTATAGCCATCTGCAAACTGTGTAGACCCAGATCAGAGGGCTCCTAGAGGAGCCCCCACCCCTGATTAGGGTCTGTACTGTTTGTCATTCCATATCCTCTTGCAAATTATACTTCTTAGTGCTAAATGTGCTCTGTCATTATACTATGATGGACCATCCCACTTTGGAAATTCAGCATGAAAAATGTCTTAGAGCAAATTTGTTGTAACTACTAGGTACATTCTATGGTTGAATTTAACCTATTGAATACTGACTAACCAAAGTGGAATACCAATCACTGTTTTAACAGGAACGAATATCATACTTAGTATTGTGCAGTTTTGAAACCATTGTGATAAATAGAGCATTTGCTCCTATGGAGCAAATGATCTATTTATCACAATAGTTTCAGAAAGTGACTTCTACAGAGGCGTAGAAAGGAGCATTTATGGAGGGAAGGGTTAACACTTTCCCTGTTCAATATTCATATGTAAGAAATAATAACAACATGAAAATTTATAAGCTGAATTTTTATAATGTAAACTTTTCAAGGGAATATTTTTCTTTGACAAAAACTGTAGAATCAGATTTATATCATGATCTATATCATGTCAAAAGTAAACAGTGCAGACCCTGATCAGACGGCTCCTACAGGAGCCGTCTGATCTGTGTCTACACTGTTTGCAAATGTGTGAAAAGGCGTTTATATGATGTAAAGGGTTAACCCTTACAATGCTGAATTTTCAAGTACACTACAGTAGAACCTGTCTTAAGCGGCCATTCATTTATTGAACACGGGAGTCTTAAAAAACAAGTGGTTCCTTAATGCAGGGCAAAAGTAATGCGGAAAGCTCCTATTTGAAAAAACTCTTACAGGAGCTTTCTGCATTATTTTACCTGTATTAAGCAGCCACCTGCCACAGACCCATAATTAGACCTCTTTATGATGGCCGCTTAATATAGGTTCTACTGTATTCCAAACTTCAAACATGTCTTATGGTGAATATTTAGGGATTTATCTAAAGAAAATTGTAACATGACAAACAGTGCAGACCCTGATGAGAGGTCTCCGCTAGGAGCCCTCTCATCTGGATCAACACTGTTTGCAAAGGACATGAGTGACTCGTTTCCCGGTAAATTGTAAAATTTACTTGCAGTGTCCATTCAGGAGAAAGGGCTTAAATTTACAAGAGGATTTTGAATTAGAAGCAAGGCGGATCTTGATCAAGGGTATATGCTCTGTTTGCTTTGACATTATATAGATCTGATTCTACAAATTTTGTCAAAGCAAAAACCTTTCTTTGAAAAGTTTACATTATAAAACTTGTGCAAGTTAATATTCATGCTGTCAATGTTTCTTACACGAATACTGAATTGAGAAATGGTAAACAGAAATTAACACTTTAAGTTTGATCATTAAACACAATACATTATTAATATCTACATAATCAGTGCATGTATAGACCCTTTAATTTTTGTCTCGGTCATAAAACACAGGGATGGGAAACTCTTGGGTAAAATCTTGGAAGAAACTAGCACATGGCCTTTATACACATAGTTAACAGCGAATATCCCGCGAGATTTACCAGTTCTTCAATTTGTGGCAAAGTCAAATTTAAAGAGTCAATATATTTTAATACAAAATCTATTACAAAAATATGATATAATATAGATCTGATTCACAGGTGCTAGGCGTGTGGCAATTTCACAAATACTGCTTATAAATACCTTCAAATACGTTTAGACATCATAACTTGACATTATAAAAAAAAATGAATTTTTTTTATTTTTTTTCGTATAATATATTACTATATATATAGTAATATATTATACGAAAAAAAAAAAAATCTTTTTTTTTTCTTTTTTTTATAATGTCAAGTTATGATGTCTAAACGTATTTGAAGGTATTTATAAGCAGTATTTGTGAAATGGCCACACGCCTAGCACCTGTGATCTGATTATGCAGTTTCTGCCATGGACAAAAAGTTCTGTGTTCATGTAGTATTATAATAAATTTATCTAATTATCCATGGCATTTTGTTTCTTACATGAATATTCAACAGGTAGATGATTAAGTATTCAGTTTTCAGTATACTACTGACGAGTTTGTGATGACCTTTGCAAACATACAGTTTGGATCCAGATGAGATGAGATAAAAGATATATATAGTAATATATTATACGAAAAAAATAAAAAAAAATCATTTTTTTTATAATGTCAAGTTATGATGTCTAAACGTATTTGAAGGTATTTATAAGCAGTATTTGTGAAATTGCCACACGCCTAGCACCTGTGGATGAGACTGAGATGCGGAGTAACTCGGCCTCTCCTAAGCATCCAAACCACAGGTGTCAGGCGCGAGACCATTTCATAAATACTACTGACAAACATCTTCAAATACGTTTAGACATCATACTTTGACAGATAAGTAGTTTTGATTTTTTTCCATACAATATAATACTATGTAAAACCTATCTATAACGGCCACTAAATTGTGTTAATTAGTTGGTATTTAGGGCAGGTGGCTGCTTAAAACAAGGTGAAAGTAAAACAGAACGCTCCTATAGCCACCTGCCTTTAACACAAAATATTTGATGGTATATAGAGAGGTTTTACTGTAGTATTATACTAAACGATTTTTTATTCTCAAAATATATTTTTTTCTGTTAAAGTATGATGTGACTTGTCTAAACGTATTTGAAGATGTTTGTCTGTAGTATTTATGAAATTGTCACGCGCCTGACACCTGTGATCCAAACTGCTTGACACTCTGACACCTTGATTTGAAAAAAAATGGGAGAAAACAGATTTTTAGAATTGAAGCAGGCGACAATATTTGCACACGACACTTGCTCAGAGTTCAGAAGGTTAACAACAACCTTACCGGAACTGATGTTTTGTCGGGATGTTCTTTTCGAGGATCAAAGTCCCGTAGCACCGTCAATATTTTTCGTGTGGTTATGTGTTCTCCATCGTAACGAACAATTATTCCCTGAACGGTATACCGCACATGCGCATCTGGTCCTAAGAAATGAACAAAAAAACAAAAGAATGCAACAAGGACTGCGTGCAAAATATTGTTACTAAGAATATTTTATTCCCGATAACCAATTCCTCTAGCATTAGTGAAAAAACCTATTGTGAAGGTTTAGACAGACAGTAGACAGGTAGACAGTAATTGCACATATAGAACAGAACAGAACAATATTTTATTTCTTTAGGACTTAAACATGATGTTTATCGTCCATATATATGTTCACATATATATTAATAACATATATAATCAAAGTCAATATCTCTATACTAAACACACATAATAGAAGTCTTGAAATGAGAGAAGTGATTAAACATGAAATTAATTTAAAGTATAGACGGCAATAGCGTATATAGACAGCAAGTGCGCAGGTAGTCGGCAATTTTACAGGTAAACAGCAATTGCATCTAAGCGTTAATACTTATTTGGGAGAATTCACTCAGAATGTATTTGTTTAACTCATTCTCTCCTACTGACGCCTTTTTGTGCCTCTGTAAAACTCATTTATTGAAACCATTGTGATAAATGGAGCAAATGCTCTATTTATCACAATGGTTTAAAAACTACACAACTCTAAAAGTCTCCTTTTCTACAGTTTATGCTCCTTTTCGGTAGAATAATTCAAAGAGGTTGGGTCTAAAAATGGTCTAGGAGGAAAGAGTTAAAACAGACATATAACAGACATATGTTGACGGAAATTTAAAAAAAACAATACTCACCCTCGAAGGAGCACGGTATACCCCCTGGTACCCGGTACTGGAAAGGAAACATATGTCTGCCTCTCTGTAGTGTCTCCCGGCTGTCCCAGCGATTGAGAACATTTACTGAAATAAAATGAAACGTAACAATAATATTTACTGCATTTTAGGTCCATAACGACACTGGCATTTGCTAATAGGGTAGACAAAGGAACAATGACATCATGAATATTAATTAACTGAATGACAAATAAACAGGAATTATCTGCCAAAACAAACACTGTACCATTAGCTCTATATTACTTCATAAGTAAACAACGGAAATCCGGATCAGGTGGGTTCTGCACTGTTTGCAAATGCGTTAAAATGCGAATATATAGAGTAAAGGGTTAAAGTTATTAAAGTGTTGGCAGATTGACGTGTTCGTAGAGAGGAGGGATTTGGTGTTCAAATATGATACCAATAACAAGTGATTACTTTCTCTACGCATTTCAGTGAAACCACTCACTCCTCCAGCACACTTTTGTTAAAACTCTTTGCTTGCGTAACCCTCCTAGACTATTTTAGAGCCAACCTCCTTGAATAAATCTACCGACAAGGAGCATTTACTAGAGAAAATGAAAACACTAGAATTGTGTAGTTTTTGAAACCATTGTAGTAAATAGAGACTATCTATCACAATGGTTTCAAAAATTACAGAGACGTCAAATAGGCGTCAGTAAGGGGGGGGGGGGGTAATAATTGTCGTCTGCAAAACAACGTGTACTGTAACTCTAAAAAATGTTTCTTTCATTTCTCTGAAAGTAGAAGGTGACAGAGACAATTTGGATACTAGTGAGAAGAGTCTTATCTAGATACATGCCGACCCAAGAAAGGTAATCTCAATATAGTCTCTATTACAGCGGAACCTGTCCTCTATAAGCGGTCAAGTCATTTATTGAACATATGATAAAAATCAGGGGGTTGCTTAATGCAGGGCAAAAGTAATGCAGAAAGCTCCTAGAGGAGCTTTCTGCATTACTTTTGACCTGTATTAAGCTACCATCTGTCTTACAGGTCTTTTTGATGACCGCTTAAGACAGGTTCTACCGTAAATAGTAAATGCCCCTCTTTGGTAGTTTTATTCAGAGAGGTTAGGTATACAACTAGTCTAGGAGGGAATGGGTTAATCCAGATGATGCACCATATCATTCGACCTTTATGTATTTTTAATGGGAATGTGAGAGAAAATTCCTGAAAATTTCAGCAAACGACATTTTATTGCAGACGACAATCAGCTATAGACAGCTGTGTATGTGTTTTTATAAAACACTCCTCATTCGAAGAAGAACATCGACCAATTACTGTCACTGCGTTTTGTGCTTTGAAATTTATAATTTGCATCCTTGATCATTATCTCTAGAGGGACGTTTGAATAAGATCATACCCTTAGTATGTTGATGCCCAATCACCCATTTCCGTTGGTTTGTTAATTTGAATAAGTAAGCGCATTTGGCACAATTTTGATAGATTTGGATTACATTAACGCAGTAGCAAATATCGCAGACCCTGATCGAACGGTTCCTTCAGGAGACGTTTGGTCTAGATCTGCACTATTTTCCTAAAATATCTGTCTGAATATGTCTAGATAGGTGTAGTGCTACATTTTAAAACAATTCTGTATTGGAAATTTTGGAAGGACTGATATTTTACTTCGAGTTATCCGGGTTCGAGATATCGAACCTCAACTATAGTTCAATCTCTCCATATCTACTAGTTTGTAATTCAATTTGGCACCATTTTTATAGCTTTGACCCTTGCCTCCATGCATAGTCATGTAAGAAATAATGCATCGTGAATAGTAATTAGTTTAAATGTTATAATACCACAAGGACACAGGCATTTGTGGCCATAGCAGAAACTGTAGAGTCATATCTATATTATGGCATAAGCAAATGAAGCAGACGCTGATCAGAGGGCTCCTACAGGAGCAAATGCGTAGAAAGGCGTATTTATGGAATAAAGGGTTAACCCTTTCGGCGCCAATTTTCTAATTGTCGACTGCAATCTAAATTTCGTTAAATCATTCGGTACAATAAGGAAATGAGATAAATAAATGCAAATTTCAAAGGAATAAAGTACATACATGTATATAGAAATAAAGAATGAGACAAAACGTGAAGTGCCTGATCAGACGCCGCCTTTTCAAGGCGGTGTCTGATCTGGGACTGCACTATTTGTCGTGGTGCATTTATGCGACATCGGTGGTGAAAGGGTTAAATTACACCGACAGATTAGCAAATAGTGCAGCAGACCCTGATCAAACTGTTCCTTCAGGAGCCTTTTGTTATGGGTCTAGACTAGTTTGTCATACGTACTTTGAGTAATTAGGTTTCGTTCTATACACCAGCATTTTGTATCAATATTTCATGTCCATAATTCTGCATTTACAATGGGTTTGTCGGTATGACTGCAAATTGCAGCAATAAATCGACACACTTACTGCACATTTGTCATCAATAGACAAGGCAAAAAATAAAAAAAGATCGACGATACATCAATATATCGAATTAGTGACTTGGAAGTGTCGATGTGTAACACATCTATTCCTATATTATTTAGAGAAAACTGGTTCAAATCATATTCATGAAACCCATTCCTTCTTTCTTGTTGAGGGAGCACAGCAAAATAAAAACGTGCTGGAATATATAAGTCATTGGTATCGATGGCTTGAGCAAACAGTGCGGACCTTGATCAAAAGGCTCCACCAGTGGTTATCTGCTCTGGGTATACACTGTTTGCCTCTGTCCTTTTTAATGGACACTGATCACTAATGAGAGAGTGTAGCTTAAAACAGGTATATATTGTATAACCCTTTCCTCCATGAGTATTCATGTAAGATATAATGACGTCATGAATATTAATTAGATTAATTAGTTATAGTAGCACATGGGCACAGGTATTTTAGCTATGACAGAAACTGTAGAATCATATCTGTATTATATCATAAGCAAACAGAGTAGACCCTGATCAGACGGCTCCTATAGGAGCCGTCTGATCTGGGTCTACTTTGTTTGCAAAAGCATAGAAAGGCGTATTTATGGAGTAAAGGGATAAGCATGTTTTGCATGAATTAATCTACTATTCAAATGAAGTGATACAAAGCGACTGGTGGTTTATTAAAAAAAAGTTTCACCTTTATAAACAATGGTAAAATATAAGCGTGGATATATTTTGTTAACTATAAGACATAGCTTTGATGTATTTAAAGTAATAAAAGTGTTAAGTTTGAAGAGACAATGTGGAACTCCATTTATATCGATGTTTCAAAATCGGAATCGATATCGTATGGACAGACACATGTGCGCGATATTTCGCGATATTGTTTCTAACGATGACACCTCTATATTTTAAAAAGATAATTGCTCATGTAACTCTTTCGTCATGAATATTCAATAAGAAATAATTATGAATGGATATCTATTAGCTGAATTCTTATGTTAAATGGCATATAAAACAAAGTACCATGACATCAGAATCAGATCTATATGAGTTGTTCATAAGCAAACAAATTAGACCTGCATCAAATGACTCCTACAGAGTTCGTCTTATCTGGGTCTACTCTGTTTGATAAACTGTTTTTACCTTTAGCCTGCTATGGGCGGATGAGTGAATACCTATGCAAACAGTTTGGATCCAGATGAGACGCCGAGTAACTCGGCGTCTCATCAGGGTCCAATATGTTTGACAACCTGGTTGCATTTTGGTAGACAAATTGATAATAGCTTGAAATTTGAAAATGTAGTTGGTGAAAAATTCTGCAAATTTTTTTAGTTTGCCCTGCAGGCTAAATGCTAATAGACGTCTCTATGAGGCTAAAGGGCACCCTTTACCATTTCAACAAATCAATGCCGCATATTACCGAGGTGTTACTGCGACTTCGGTTGTGCCAGACATATTTGTTTTCATTATTTTGAAAACTCATTTTACACAGAGTACAACAGAAGCTCTCTTCAGCGACAAGAACGCTGGGTGTTTCTAATAAACGGATGGTTGCTTAATGTAGGAGGGAGGTACTGCAGCAAGCTCCTATGAGATATTTCTGTATAACTTTTATCATGCAGTAAGCTACCGCCTGTGTTTAACCCTTTGCTCAATGAATATGTATGTAAGAAATAATGACATCATCAATATTAATCAGATAAATTGTTATAATAGTACATTCATACATGGACACGGGATTGTTTGACCATGACAGATACTGTAGAATCATGTCTATATTATATCATAAGCAAACAGAGCACACCCTTATCTGACGGCTCCTTCATGAGCCGTCTGATATGGACTCTATTTGCAAAGGCACGAAAGGCGCATTTTTTGGAGTAAAGTGTTCAGCTACAAAATACAGTATAACGCCTCTAATGCGACCACAAAAGGGGCATAATTCTGGGTGGCAGAGGCAGGTGGCAGCTTAATTCAGGACTTGAGAATGATTTCAGACTCTGACTCAGGAGTTTTATAACCTTGGACTCTGGGTCCAAACTGTTTGTGTACGTGTTATCACAAATGTCACAAAAAAGTAAATACAGATTAACTGAGCTCCAGAAAGCTTTTTTACCCATTTGCCTAATGAATATTCATGTAAGAAATAATGGTTGTATGGATATTGGTTTGCTGAATTTTGATTATGACATATGACTAAGAGAATGTATTGCCATGGCAGAAACAAGTGTTTACTAGGAGCCGTCAGATCACGCTCTGCTCTGTTCGCTCATGAAATGATATAGATAATTATGATTCTACAGTTTCTGTCACGGCCAAAACGGCATGACTTGTGTTCATGTGCCATTATAAAAAGTAATTCATTCAATATTCATGATGTCATTATTTTTACATGAATATTTATTAGGGAAAGGGTTAAGATATAGTACATTCAGTATGAAAGGGTGTCATTTGTACGATCATTTTAATGACAAACAGTGCAAACCCTGATCAGGAGACACTTTTAGGAGCCATCTCACCTTGAGCTACACTGTTTGCAAATGCCAAAGAATGTGTTCACATTTGAAAGCAGTCTGGGTTCAGATGAACCGCCTACTATCTCGAAGTCTAATCAGGATTTAAACTATAATGGAACCTCGATATCTCGAGCTCGAATAACCCAAACTGCGTATAACTCGAGTTAAAATGTCGGTCCTTTCCAACACTTGTAATACAGAATTGTAGTACAGAATGCAGGTCGAAAGCAATGCTGAAAGCTCCCACGGGAGCTTTCAGCATTCTTTTTGAACTGCATCAAGTTACCACACGGAAAGATTTTTCCAGGTTAGTATATAGGATGACTCGAACTCCTGTTATCTCGAAATAATTTGTATGGTCCCTTGAAGTTCGACATACCGAGGTTCATCTGTATTTGCCACCAAGGTGTTGTGTTTGTTTTTAACCCTTTCCTTCATATTAACGTCTTTTTATGCATTTGCAAACAGAGTAGACACTGGGTCTGCTCTGTTTGCTAATAGAAATTAATAAATCCGTTTCTTTAGTTTCTAAAATAGCTACAATGCTCCACCTTCCATATTTAATTATAGTTATTTTGTCCATGAATATTCAGCAGGTACTGAAATTTGAAATACACATAGAATAGGGAAAGGGTTGAAAAAACGGAACGAAAATAAATTAGCTGATATTTTCTGCACACGAAAATTTGCTCAGCCTGCAAACTTAACTCACTCCTTGAAAGTCAATTAAAATAGTAATGTATAGTCTCTGGAGAATGTGTGTATTATTCAAACGGCTGCAAAATTCATAAAGTTTTTATGCGTTAACCATTTAAACAAGAAATAAATTTGTTTACAAAAAATGATGTTTGCTTTAATTTAAAAACATTTTCCTCTTCTATTTCTGTTGGAAAATCAGCGACAACAGCGCCAAAAAGTTTTGATGTAAACAATACACCGTGTTACTCGATTTATCAGGATCCAAACTGTTTGGCACCTAGACGCATTTTTGAAAGAAATGGAAGGAAAACGCAGTTAGAAATAAAGAAGATGACAATATTTGCAGACGACAATTGCTCAGATTGTGGAAGACTAACCATACCTCGAGGGATCAGCACAAACGATTGCTCCACATCTAACTCTCGACAAAATGCACCACGACAAAACAGGACAATTCCATATCCGGGATTCCAATGTTTGTCTCAATCTCAAGTTCAATGTCTGCAGTTAAATCCTTTGAAATTTGCATTTATTTTATCATTTATTTTAATATTCTTCATTTTACCGAATGTTAACACATTTGTGTTGCAGACGACAATTAGAACTTTGGCGCCGAAAGAAGTAACCTGTATAACTCGAGGTTATAATCTCTCGATAACTCGAACTCTTAAACAAGTATTAGTACCGGTCTTTAAAACAGGTAGTAGCTTAATGCAGGGTGAAAGTCATGCAGAAAGCTCCTCTAGGAGCTTTCTGCATGACTCACCCTGCATTAAGCAGTCACCTGCCAAAATATGTTCACAATTATTCTATACTAAAATTAGTGGTGTGCCGATTAACCCTTTCACCGCTTATGTCGCAATAATGCACCACGACAAATAGTGTAGTCCCAGATAAGACGCCGTCTTTTCAAGGCGGCGTCTGATCAGGGACTTCACTTTTTGTCTCAAACTCGGCGCCGAAAGGATTAATCGCAATACTCGGCGGTTCCGACGTGATGATCGGCGAAGGGCAGACCATCGTCAACGATTTATAGACCTTGCAGTTTAGCAAACAGTAAAAGCCAGACAGGGCCAAGCATCTGATTAGGGTTTAACTCATTGTTTGTCACATTTTTTAACTAAACAGGATCAGTTTGCAAACTAAGATTTAAAACGCAGTTTACCCTTATCAAATGTCATGTTTTAGACAAAGAGACTGGTCTGGAAATACATTGCTTGCAAAACTACAACGCATATTTGGCATTTATACATAATCTCAAATAAACTCGCCATATAAGAATTTAATCGTGATTTTAAACCGATGATCGATCGCGAATATGTGCCAATACGATTATCAAGTTAAAGTTTTGTGCCTGATTCCAAGCACTAGAACAAAGTGTTACAATAGAAACCATTAACTATGTTTATTATTTCTATATGTTAATCCTTTACTCCATAAATACGCATTTTTATGCTTCTGCAAACACAGTAGACCCATATCAGACGGCTCCTAGAAGAGCCGTCTGATCAGGGTCTGCTCTGTTTGCTTATGGAGTAATACAGATCTGATTCTACAGTTTCTGCTTTGGCAAAAAGTAAATATATGGCATTTAAAAAAAACTAATCTAATTAATATCCATTGTGTATTTATTTCTTACAGTCATATGTGACACATTTTGGGTAGTTTATTTATATCTAGTGTCCCTAAAAACGTGACACAGGAAAACGTGTAGAGTCAGATCTGAGGACATCTGTAATAAACTATAGTCTTTTTCGATCTAGTGCCAGTGAATCTGTGCTATTTGTTTTATTTATGTTTTTCGACACATTGACGGCGGAGTTCGTGTAGATCGAAACACCCTTTCAAACGAAAATTAGTTTGGTTCATTATACATATTTGGACAAGTGCACTTACAAAGAGAGACTGAAATGCGCCTTTGCAAACAGAGTAGACATATATCAGCCATATCTTGTAGAAACCGTCTGATCAAAGTATAGTCTGCTTCCTCTGTTTGCTTGTAGAATGACATAGATACATGTATGATTCTACATCTTCTTGCCATGGTAAACACTTCCTTGGTTAACCCATTCCCAAATAGGCTATTTTTAGATCCAACCTCTTTGAATAAATCCACCGAAAATGAGCATTTACTAGAGGAAACCTTTAGGACTGTGTAGTTTGGAAACGATTGTGATAAATAAAGCATTTGCTCCTATGGAGCAAATGCTCTATATGCCACATTGGTTTCAAAAAGTGACTTTTACAGAGGCGCCAAAAGGCGTCAATATGAGGGAATGGGTTAATATGCAAATCTCTTGTAGAAAAATTCAGGTAATAAGTATTCATGATATCATTATTTTTTACCTGAATATGCATGAGGGGAAGGGGTTAAGACTAGGGTCTGAATTCCCAAAAGCATTTTTAGAAATTCAAGAACATTCTCAATGACGTTTCTTCTATTAGAATGTTAGAAGTTTGGAAACGAGCAACCCTGTTAGAGAACATTTGGTTCCAAGCTTCTCCTCTCATGCAGGAAACCTGTTTGAGAACATTCTGGAGTCATATAATTAGCGAATTCAGTCAGCAGCATTTTAAGATTGATTATTTCAATCAAAAGCCCACTGACTTGTCAAGCAGATCTGGGATAAAGTTCGACCCTATTACACATGCCAGTATCCATCCGCAGAACTACTTACTGCAAAGGTCAAGAGTCTCTTTTTGGAGGCAGTTTTGGTATTCTGTGAAAACTCTTTAACCCTTTCACCGCCAATGTCGCAAAAATGCACCACGACAAATAGTGCAGTCCCAGATCAGTTCCGAATCGAACAATGTTTTGCAAAAGTTTTGACCGAGTATCACATAGATTGGATCCTGATGAAACGCTGGGTTACTCGGCGTCTCATCTGGATCCAAGTTGTTTGATAAATAGCGAGTCAGGTCGCAGGCAGAGGGATAAGGGTGAAAATCAGGAACCCCCGCCCCCATTTTCAACGCCGTGGCTTCATCAATGGAGTTTACCTTTGCAAACAGTTTGAAAACATATGGAAAGTATATTGACGCTTAAACATGTCTCAAATAGCAACATATTTCAGCTTATATTTAAATAGTTTTATATTTAAGTTACACAGAACTTCGCCACGAATGTGTAGTAAGGGAAAAGGTGGATAGAAGAACCAGGGCGCAATGATGACCGTATATTACTCACCTAGGTATTTCCAAAAAGCACAACAGTCAATACACTAGAATATATAGGATATTAAGTCGGATTTCTATGGATGAATTAATCATTATATTTGGATGACATTTGTAAGGTTTAAATATTTCACCACTAATGTCGCCAAAAAACATTACGACAAATAGTACAGTGCCAGATCAGACGCCACCTTGAATTTATTTAATTCAAGTCTTCTTTTTGCCGGATTGGGTTGCAGACGGCACATAGAAATTTGGGACCGAACGAGTTAAATAAATAAACCATGACCACACTTGACCACAGCAAAATGTAATTCTGTAATCAACAAGAGTAGAGCCGATCAGACGTCTCTGTTACAGTAAAACTCCTCTAACCCGGACCTTAAAATTAGTATCAATGTCGGTCATTAAGACAGGTGGCAGATTAATGCAAGGTGAAAGTCAAACAGAAAGCTCCTCTAGGCCACATCATTTTGAGAATTCAACATGGAAAGGTTCATGTAAAAAATTATAACATCATACATATCTAGTATCTGTATTTTTATAACTTAAAACGTTCAAGGATATTTTTGGCTCAGACAAAAACTGTAGAAATATACCTAAACATGTCAAAAGCAAACAGAGCAGACCCCGATCAGACGGCTCCTATAGGAGCCGTCTGATCTGGGTCTACTCTGTTTGAAAATGCTTGGAAAGGCGTTTATATGAAGGAAAGGGTTAACACGAATGTGAAGAAATATCTTTGCTGAGCATAGACACAGGCGAACGGTATGGCAGACAACATGTATAACTGATAGCAATGTAACTGCTAATACATACTAATGGCAGCTGTACGTTTTACTTATTTCTGATTCGTTTAAGACTTATTGAAACAAATTGTCCTAGTGTTAAAAAAAGCGTGTGGACCCAAAGCTCTTTGCATATGACACATCAGCGCAATAGTAACTAACTCTTTATTGCATGAATACTCCTTTCTACGCCTTTGCAAACATAGTAATTCCAGATCAGACGGTTCCTATAGGAACCGTCTGCTCAGTGTCTACTCTGTTTGCCCGTGAAATAATATAAACCTGATTATACAGTCTCTGCTTTGTCAAATATGTCACGTGTCAATATCCCATTTTTTTTTCTAAAAAAAAAAAGTCTACCGTAATTAATATTCTTGCTGTCATCATATCGTACATGCATATTTATTAAGCAAATGGTTAAGCATGATATGGTTTAAATAGCCCTCAAATACCCAAGAATTATATTGAATACATGAGAACCTTTGCTAGTATCTAAGCTTCTTTATTTTCCGGGGGAATTCTCTTGAAGGATCGATGAAATGCCGGCCATGAGGGAAATGGTGAATTAGCATACAGATTTCTCCTATCGTCAGTCTATCGCTATGAATGTCTATGAATACACCCAACATGCCTAAAGTGCGGCACGTATTCAAACTGCATAGTGGTAAATATAATTACAGTAAAACCCATCTGAACCGAAATTCTAGTAAAGAAGAATTTAGATACTTTTAGGCAGGTGGCAGCTTAATGCAGGGTGAAAGTCATGCAGAAAGCTCCTATAGGAGCTTTCCGCATGACTATCACCTTGCATTAAGCTACCACCTGTCTACAAGACCGATATTTATACTAATTTTAACGTCCGGTTTAGAGGGGATTTACTGTAATGTTAAAACGTAGAGTCACAGTATAGTGAACACAATTCTTTCACCGACGAAGTCGCTGGAAAGCGACTCGCAGGGCTTGCAGCAATCGGCGAATCTCTGATTACATGTATATGTAACCCTGCATACAGTTTGGAAACAGATGAGACGCCGAGTTACTCGGCATCTCATCAGGCTCCAAGCTGTTTGATACAACACTTACGTTTTAGAGAAGAAATTGAAAGAACATCTACTCAGAAACTTAAAGCAGACGACATTGTTTGAAGGCGAAAACTATTTGGCGCCAAAACAGTTGAATTAACATGGGGTCATTAAAATGCAAGTGGTTTCTTAACTCTGGACAAGAGAAATGCAGAATGCTCCAGCATACATTTCTCCTGCATTAAGCTCCAACATATCTTAACCCTTTCCTCTATAAATACGCCTTTCTACGTCTCTGTAATAACCACTTCTTGAAACCATTGTGATAAATAGAGTATTTGCTCCTATAGGAGCAAATGCTCTATTTATCACAATGGTTTCAAGCTACTAAATTCTAAAATTTTACGTTTCTCTAATAATTGCTCCTTTTGGGTAGATTCATTCAAAGAGGTTGGGTCTAAAAATAGCCTATGGAGGAAAGTGTTAATAAAGACCCAGGATTAGACTTTTATGGCTGGTCCCTTTAAAGAGATTTTAATGTAGACATCAAATGATGATTAAATGTACATATGTAAAGTTGTCACACATAGTTAAACTGTAGTTTTGGTGCAATACGACAACGATTTTCAAATGTCCAGTCTAATATTAACTACAAACATGTCCTGTACATTTACATAAAGTGAGCAATGCATACAATTTCATACAAAGAAAATAACACTGACACTATATCATAAAGCAGTTGTTTCGAACCTAGTTCAATTACTGCTCATGCAGTACCATTACAATACACACTATATATCTGCAGTTAATGCTTTAAGATTACGATCCGAGACGCAATTGCAAACAGCTTGGGTCCAGATGAGACGCCGAGTAACTCGGCGTCTCATCAGGATCCAAGCTGTTTGACACTATGCCAATATTTTCTGAAGAGCTTGATCAATTATAAGCAGATATTATTTTTACAGAAAGACAGAAGTTAGGAGCATTATACATGTATATTCAAACCTGTAATCCATCAATGCAATAACTTAAAGTGATTGTCTCTACTTGCAATGTGTTTTAAAAATGCCTAACAATTCTGACACTCTTTGTTTATTTGCTGAAAAAGTATATCGCAAGAAAACCGATCGAATAAACGCTGAAGAAGACAGAACTTTCGTGTGTTTGATATCTAAGATCCTGGTGATATTGGCCGATGTATTAGTATTTAATCGGGTTGCCATGGAGCGCCATTCTGCCATGCTAATTGCTAAATACAAAATGCGAAATGCTTTCGTCAATTGTATAAATTGTATAAATTGCTAGGGAATGTTTCAAATGGTGGAGACAAATGCGAAATGCAAAATGCTTACTGCTAAATGCATATTTGCACTACTAGCATTGAACAGTGTCATTTTTAAAATGTCTGTACATTTGCTAAATCTATGTTTATTTACTTTAAATCTTATTGCTTATTACACTACTAGATTAAAAATGGCACAGACATGCATTTAGCAAT
The DNA here is from genome assembly GCA_963576725.1 of Azorinus chamasolen. NCBI lineage: Eukaryota > Metazoa > Mollusca > Bivalvia > Cardiida > Solecurtidae > Azorinus > Azorinus chamasolen. The sequence goes on along the minus strand of OY755239.1, from coordinate 52,983,705 downwards.
AAGCATTTCGCATTTCGCAATTGTCATTTACATCCATCATTTGGAACATCCCGGTTCTTTCCCTGGCAATTTAGGCAATTGGTAAAAAATACATTTCGCATTTTGCATTTAGCATTTAGCAAATAGCATGGCAGAATGGCGTTCCATAGATTGCATTTTAGTTTTAAAAACACCCAGAACGCCAAAGCTATTTCTACGAAATAGACGAACCCTGACAGAATAAGATGAGTATTTACGAATGTTCGAAAACAGCCGATACTATTTTGTTTATCAAATATGAAAAAAATATAAGTATCGACAAAAACGGTTTATATTGCATCACAGGATCATTTTTTGATATAAGTGACATAACCAACTCCATTTTCAATTATTTAATTGAAACTATCCATTTATTGCAGATACTATCACTTTAAATGTCTGATATAAAATAAATATCAGACAATTGTTTTTAATTGATATTCGAGCACTTTCATTCTCTTCAATGTATGTTATTTTATTACCGATCTATTTGGATACAAACTGTTTGACACACCACACACACTTTAGAAAAGAACATTGAAAGAAAGTCCACACCGAAAATTTAAAACAGACGACAATGTTTGCAGAGCAAAACTGTACAGTAAAACCTTTTTAAACCGGAATTCTAGTACAGAAGTATTTATATACCTTAAGTTAGGTGGCTGCTTAATGCAGGGCGCAAGTCATGCAGGAAGCTCCTTTAAGAGCTTTCTGCATGACGTCCACCTTGCATTAAGCTGCTACCTGTCTATAAGACCGGTATTTATACTAAAATAAACGTCCAATTTAAAGGATTTTACTTGTAGAGAGGCTCTACTGCTATTTCGTCACAGCTACCCGGATGTACGTGTCCGAATTCTTGGTCGTAGAGTGGAACCATTTCCTGTTAGACTGTTCATTTGTATGCTATCAACACGCGAACAAAGAAATAAACACCGTACGGACCGTGACATGAATACATTAGTTTTCGTTTAATCGTGACATGAAATACATTACTTTACTCCATAGAATCGCCCTTTGGAACATTTGCAAACAGAGTAGACCCAGACCAGGCCGCTCCTGTTGGAGCCGTTTGATCGTGGTCTCCTCTGTTTAATTATGGAAACAGTTTCTGTCTTAGTAAAATTCCATTGTTCATGATAAAACAATAATAATTTGATCACTATTCATACGGTCATTGTTTCTGACGCAGAGTAAAGGGTTGAATTAATACAATGTACTTAATTTTCTATCCAATTCTATTGAAATGATAGATTTGACCAATTTGTAATATTCAGAAATATTCTGGAAAGATCTCAATCTTATATAGCCGAGTACGGTTGTTGACGATAACTGTTAATGTGCAAGCCATTGTAAGCCCAATATGGATTCCAGCAGTACAGTACTGATTTATATTGGACTGTCATGTGATGCAAATAGTTGGCAGCTATTGGTTTACATTTATAAGGTGTATAATATAAATAATAATAAATACACTGCCCGATAAAAGGACAAATCGGGTTAAAGGCAAATTAAGAGAAAAATCAAATAAACATACTTCCGAATGCAAAAATAACCTTTATTTTAATCTTTTTTTTCTTCTGATGAATATTAATGTGCAGACTGTTTAAATGTTAATCAGCCTATTTTCTATATTGTCCAATAAACAAGGTTTTTTATATGTGACGGAAACTGTACAATCATATCTTTATTATTCCACAGGCAAACCAAGCAGACTCTGATCAGACGGCTCACACAGCAGCCGTCTGATCTGGGTCCCTGCTTATAAAACTTTTAGTTGAGTCTGAGAACGTTCTCAAGCATTTGATTGGTCAGATTTGAGCCTTTGGCTCAAATCTGACCAATCAAAAGCTTGGGAACTCAAATCTGACCAATCAAAAGCCTGAGAACGAAACCAAGGGTCTTCTCTGTTTGTAAATGCATTAAAAGGCATATCTATATGATAATGTGTTAACTTCATAACTACAATGAATATGGTTTGCTTCGATTACTAGCACAGCTTCAATATATAGCTAAAAACATAGTTTTTACATAATGGTACCGTGCATTGTCATCGTTAACCTTCCATTGTTTAATATTTAATTATTTTCGAAATAATGACGTCATGAATATTAATTAGCTGACATGTTATAATAGTACATGTACATATGCACACGGGATTTTGGTATAGAAAGAAACTGTAGTTTCATAAGCAAATAGCAGACCCTGATCAGACGGCTCCTACAAGAGCCGTCTGATCTGGGTCTACTCAGTTTGTAATGGCGTGCAAAGGCATTTATATGAAGGGAAGTTTTAATTTCTATTTTGCTTGAACAAAATATGAAAACGGCCTTTCAGATCGTGTCTTGTCTTTAGATCGTTATCTAAAACACAGACTGTGTGGTGTCATTCAAGAAAGCTACTTTTAGAATGTTCATTTGACCACTTACGATACATGGCGATTTCGCTGCCAATGGCGAATGTGATTACCAAGATGAACAATTTGGATCAAGTTAATTGCAATGGCTATCACGTATTCAGCCGAATACAATAGTGTCTCACAGAGCCATTGGTGTACGGAGAACAGTGTCAAAGTCCATGTACAGTGAAATATCGCAAACTATGACCACTCAAAGGACGTATATTACTGAATTTTTAAAACAGATGGTAGCTTAATGCAGGTCAAACGTTGTGCAGAAAGCTCCTATAGGAGCTTTCTGCGTTATTTTTGCCCTTCATAAAGTAACTACCTACTTTTACAGGCCCCTATGTTGATAGATTATGTGTATAAGGAGGCAGAGATATAAGCAATCATTTATTCTGCGATATATTTCATCAAATTTCCGTCGACTTATTACTATCCGTGTTAAGTTATGGTCAGTGAGAGGTGAATTGTAACTCTTCATGTAGACTCACTGTTCACATTTGCAAACAGAGTAGACTCAGATCAGACAGCTCATATAAAAGCTGCTTGATCAAGTGTTGGTCTATTATTGCCTATGCGAACAGTTTAGATCCTGATGAGACACCGAGTAACTAGGTGCCTTATAATAATATAATAACATAACATAACGCTTTTTAGTGATTCTTGCATTTCGTTTAACCTTTAGCCTGTTGTGGGCGAATGAGTGATAACCTATCCAAACAGTTTGGATCCAGATGAGACGCCGAGTAACACGGCGTCTCATCAGGATCCAAACCGTTTGACGCCCTGGGAGCATTTTTGTAGACTAACTGATTATAGCTAGCATTTTGAAAATGTAGTAGGTGAAAAGTTATGTAAAAATAAGGGTTAAGCAAGAATCGGGCCTAAAAAGACATCATTCAGGCGTGATTCTGTACTGAACGCATGCTTTTAATTCTGTAAAGTGTTAATCCCATACTTCAGTGTCTGATTGTTTATAGTATCGATATCGACTCGAGTCGAGTATGGTGTTTAGAACTTTTATTCCATTATACAGCAAACTAGACTGTGTCGCTGTACCAATGATCTGACCAAGCTCCCTGGTGACAGGTGCACGTTGAACAAATCCATATTATACAGCAAACTAGACTGTGTCGCTGTACCAATGATCTGATCCAAACTCCCTGGTGACAGGTGCACGTTGAACAAATCCATATTATACAGCGAACTAGACTGTGTCCCTGTACCAATGATCTGATCCAAGCTTCCTGGTGACAGGTGCACGTTGAACAAATCCATATGATAGTACTTCATATTTACTAGCAGACGGATAATGCTGTGCTGCTTTAAACCTCAACTTTTTGTGTAAATGTACAAAACTTCAACTCATTCCCTCCTAGACTATTTTAGACTGAACCCCTTCGAGTTAATCTACCGAAAAGTAGCATTAACTATAGTTGTGGAGAAACCATTGTGATAAATAGAGTATTTGCTCCTATGGAGCAAATGCTCTATTTATCACAATGATTTCAATAACTGAGTTTTACAGAGGCACGAATAGGTGTCAGTAGGAGAAAATGGGTTAAGACATAATAATCTGATGTTTTATTTAGGACTGTGTAGTTTGGAAACCATTGTGATAAATAAAGCATTTGCTCCTATGGAGCAAATGCTCTATTTGCCACAATGGTTTCAAAATGTGACTTTTACAGAGTCGCCAAAAGGCCTCAATATGAGGGAATGGGTTAATATGCTAATCTCTTGTAGAAAAATTCAGGTAATAAGTATTCATGATATCATTATTTTTTCCCTGAATATGCATGAGGGGATGGGGTTAAGACTAGGGTCTGATTTCCCAAAAGTATTTTTAGAAATTCAAGAACATTCTCAATGACGTTTCTTCTATTAGAATGTTAAAAGTTTGGAAACGAGCAACCCTGTTAGAGAACATTTGGTTCCAAGCTTCTCCTCTCTTGCAGGAAACCTGTTTGAGAACATTCTGGAGTCATAAAATTAGCGAATTCAGTCCGTAGCATTTTAAGATTGATTATTTCAATCAAAAGCCCACTGACTTGTCAAGCAGATCTGGGATAAAGTTCGACCCTATTACACATGCCAGTATCCATCCGCAGAACTACTTACTGCAAAGGTCAAGAGTCTCTTTTTGGAGGCAGTTTCGGTGTTCTGTGAAAACTCTTTAACCCTTTCACCGCCAATGTCGCAAAAATGCACCACGACAAATAGTGCAGTCCCTGATCAGTTCCGAATCGAACAATGTTTTGCAAAAGTTTTGACCGAGTATCACATATATTGGATCCTGATGAAACGCTGGGTTCCTCGGCGTCTCATCTGGATCCAAGTTGTTTGATAAATTGTGAGTCAGGTCGCAGGCAAAGGTGCCCGACGCATGCTTGGACTCACCCACGGACGCCCCCCCCCCCCCCAAAAAAAAAGAAAAAAAAGAAAAGAAAAGAAAATGTGATCGAAGTATGTAAAACTAGCCTAAAACTATCTATTTGAACCTTAAACCACTCAGAAAAACAAGAAAAACACGATCCGGAAAAAAAAAATTCCTATCGGGTCTATATATGTATCAATACATGTATAGACCCGAAAGAAAGAAAATTTCCGGGTCGTGTTTTTCTTGTTTTTCGGAGTGGTTTAAGGTTCAAATAGATAGTTTTAGGCTAGTTTACATACTTCGATCACTTTTTTTTTTTTTTTTTTTTTTTTTTGGGGGGGGGGGGGGGGTCCATTGTTGAGTCCAAGCATGCGTCGGGCACCTTTGGTCGCAGGCAGAGGGATAAGGGTGAAAATCAGGAACCCCCACCCCCATTTTCAACGCCGTGGCTTCATCAATGTAGTTTACCATTGCAAACAGTTTGAAAACATATGGATTGACGCTTAAAAATGTCTCAAATAGCAACATATCTCAGTTTATATTTAAATAGTTTTATATTTAATTTACACAGAACTTCGCTATGAATGTGTAGTAAGGGAAAAGGTGGGTAGAAGAACCAGGGCGCAATGATGACCGTATATTACTCACCTAGGTCTACTGGTAATCAGTGTCAATAGGCTGTAGGCCTATGCATTTTTGTATTTCCAAACAGCACAACAGTCAATACACTAGAATATATAGGATATTAAGTCGGATTTCTATGGATGAATTAATCATAATATTTGGATGACATTTGTAAGGTTTAAATATTTCACCACTAATGTCGCCAAAAAGCATTACGACACATAGTACAGTGCCAGATCAGACGCCGCCTTGAATTTATTTAACTCAAGTCTTCTTTTTGCCGGATTGGGTAGCAGAGGGCACTTAGAAATTTGGGACCGAACGAGTTAAATAAACCATGACCACACTTGACCACCATAAAATGTAATTCTATAATCAACAAGAGTAGAGCCCATCAGACGTCTCTGTTACAGTAAAACTCCTCTAACCCGGACCTTCAAATCAGTATCAATGTCGGTCATTAAGACAGGTGGCAGCTTAATGCAAGGTGAAAGTCAAACAGAAAGCTCCTCTAGGCCACATCACTTTGAGAATTCAACATGGGAAGGTTCATGTAAAAAATTATAACATCATACATATCTAGTCTCTGTATTTTTATAACTTAAAACGTTTAAGGATATTTTTGGCTCAGACAAAAACTGTAGAAATATACCTAAACATGTCAAAAGCAAACAGAGCAGACCCCGATCAGACAGCTCCTATAGGAGCCGTCTGATCTGGGTCTACTCTGTTTGAAAATGCTTGGAAAGGCGTTTATATGAAAGAAAGTGTTAAAACGAACGAGAAGAAATATCTTTGCTGAGCATAGACACAGGCGAACGGTATGACAGACGACATGTTGTATAGCTGATAACAATATAACTGCTAATACATACTAATGTCAGCTGTACGTTTTACTTATTTCTGATTCGTTTAACACTTATTGAAACAAATTGTCCTAGTGTTAAAACAGCGTGTGGACCCAAAGCTCTTTGCATATGACACATCAGCGCAATAGTAACTAACTCTTTATTGCATGGATACTCCTTTCTACGTCTTTGCAAACATAGTAATTCCAGATCAGACGGCTACTACAAGAACCTTCTGCCCAGGGTCTACTATGTTTGCCCGTGAAATAATATAAACATGAGTCTACAGTGTCTGCTTTGTCAAATATTTCACGTGTTAATATCCCATTTTTTTAAAAAAAAAATCTACCGTAATTAATATTCATGCTATAATCATATCGTATATGCATGTTCATTAAGCAAATGGTCAAGCATGATATGGTGTAAATAGCCCTCAAATACCCAAGAATTATATTGAATACATGAGAACCTTTGCTAGTATCTAAGCTTCTTTATTTTCCGGGGGAATTCTCTTGAAGGATCGATGAAATGCCGGCCATGAGGGAAATGGTGAATTAGCATACAGATTTCTCCTATCGTCAGTCTATCGCTATGAATGTCTATGAATACAGCCAACATGCCTACAGTGCGGCACGTATTCAAACTGCATAGTGGTAAATATAATTACAGTAAAACCCATCTGAACCGAAATTCTAGTAAAGAAGAATTTAGATACTTTTAGGCAGGTGGCAGCTTAATGCAGGGTGAAAGTCATGCAGAAAGCTCCTCTAGGAGCTTTCCACATGACTATCACCTTGCATTAAGCTACCACCTGTCTACAAGGCCGATATTTATACTAAATTTAACGTCCGGTTTAGAGGGGATTTACTGTAATGTTAAAACGTAGAGTCACAGTATAGTGAACACAACTCTTTCACCGACGAAGTCGCTGGAAAGCGACTCGCAGGGCCTGCAGCAATCGGCGAATCTCTGATTACATGTATATGTAACCCTGCATACAGTTTGGAAACAGATGAGACGCCGAGTTACTCGGCATCTCATCAGGCTCCAAGCTGTTTGATACAATACTTACGTTTTAGAGAAGAAATTGAAAGAACATCTACTCGGAAACTTAAAGCAGACGACATTGTTTGAAGGCGAAAACTATTTGGCGCCAAAACAGTTGAATTAACATGGGGTCATTAAAATGCAAGTGGTTTCTTAACTCTGGACAAGAGAAATGCAGAATGCTCCAGCATACATTTCTTCTACATTAAGCTCCAACACATCTTAACCCTTTCCTCTATAAATAAGCCTTTCTACGTCTCTGTAATAACCACTTCTTGAAACCATTGTGATAAATAGAGTATTTGCTCCTATAGGAGCAAATGCTCTATTTATCACAATGGTTTCAAGCTTCTAAATTCTAAAATTTTACGTTTCTCTAATAAGTGCTCATTTTGGGTAGATTCATTCCAAGAGGTTGGGTCTAAAAATAGCCTATGGAGGAAAGGGTTAATAAAGACCCAGGATTAGACTTTTATGGCTGGTCCCTTTAAAGAGATTTTAATGTAGATATCAAATGATGATTAAATGTACATATGTAAAGTGGTCACACATAGTTCAACTGTAGTTTTGGTGCAACACGACAATGATTTTCAAATGTCCAGTCTAATATTAACTACAAACATGTCCTGTACATTTACATAGAGTGAGCAATGCATACAATTTCATACAAAGAAAATAACACTGACACTATATCATAAAGCATTTGTTTCGAACCTAGTTCAATCACTGCTCATGCAGTACCATTACAATACACACTATCTGCAGGTAATGCTTTAAGATTACGATCCGAGACGCATTTGCAAACAGCTTGGAACCAAGCTGTTCGACACTATGCCAATAGTTTCTGAAGAGCTTGATAGTATTTTACAGAAAGACAGAAGTTAGGAGCATTATACATGTATATTCAAACCTGTAATCCATCAATGCAATAACTTAAAGTGATTGTCTCTACTTGCAATGTGTTTTAAAAATGCCTAACAATTCTGACACTCTTTGTTTATTTGCTGAAAAAGTATATCGCAAGAAAACCGATCGAATAAACGCTGAAGAAGACAGAACTTTCAAGTGTTTGATATCTAAGACCCTGGTGATATTGGCCGATGTATTAGTATTTAATCGGGTTGCCATGGAGCGCGCCATTCTGCCATGCTAATTGCTAAATACAAAATGCGAAATGCTTTCACCAATTGTATAAATTGTTAGGGAATGTTCCAAATGGTGGATGCAAATGACAAATGCGAAATGCAAAATGCTTACTTCTAAATGCATATTTGCACTACTAGCATTGAACAGTGTCATTTTTAAAATGTCTGTACATTTGCTAAATCTATGTTTATTTACATTAAAGCTTATTGCTTATTGCACTACTAGATTAAAAATGGCGCAGACATGCATTTAGCAATAAGCATTTCACATTTCGAAATTGTCATTTACATCCATCATTTGGAACATCCCGGTTCTTTCCCTGGCAATTACGGCAATTGGCAAAAAACATTTCGCATTTTGCATTTAGCATTTAGCAAATAGCATGGCAGAATGGCGTTCCATAGATTGCATTTTAGTTTTAAAAACACCCAAAACGCCAAAGCTATTTCTACGAAATAGACGAACCCTGACGGAATAAGATGAGTATTTACGAATGTTCGAAAACAGCCGGTACTATTTTGTTTATCAAATATGAAAAAATATAAATATAGACGAAAACGGTTTATATTGCATCACGTGGTTATTTTTTTTATATATATATATATAAGTGACATAATCAACACTATGTTTAATTATCTAATTGAAACTATCCATATATTGTAGATATTGTTTTTAATTGATATTCTAGCACTGCCATTCTCTTCAATATATGCTATTTTATTACCGATCTATTTGGATACAAACTGTTTGACACACCACACACAGTTTAGAAAAGAAAATTGAAAGAAAGTCCACACTGAAAATTTAAAACAGACGACAATGTTTGCAGACAAAAATTGTACAGTAAAACCTTTCTAAACCGGAAATCTAGTGGAGAAGTATTTAGATACTTTTAGGTAGGTGCCTGCTTAATGCAGGATGAAAGTCATACAGAAAGCTCCTCTAGGAGCTCTCTGCATAACTTTCACCTTGCATTAAGTTGTTACCTGTCCACAAGACCGGTATTTATACTAAAATAAACGTCCAATTTAGAGGGTTTTACTTGTAGAGAGGCTCTACTGCATTTGGTCACTACTACCCGGATGTACGTGTCCGAATTCTTGGTCGTAGAGTGAAACCATTTCCTGTTAGACTATTCATTTGTATGCTATCAACACGCGAACAAAGAAATAAACACCGTACGGACCGTGACATGAATACATTAGTTTTCGTTTAATCGTGACATGAAATACATTACTTTACTCCACAGAATCGCCCTTTGGAACATTTGCAAACAGAGTAGACCCAGACCAGGCCGCTCCTGTTGGAGCCGTCTGATCATGGTCTGCTCTGTTTAATTATGGAAACATAGAATTAAAGAAGATCTAGTTTTACAGTTTCTGTCTTAGTAAAATTCCATTGTTTATGATAAACAATAATTTAATCACTATTCATACGGTCATTGTTTCTGACATAGAGTAAAGGGTTAACCCTTTCCCTCATGTAAGCGTGTTTTCACGCATTTGTAAACAAAGTAGACCCAGATCAGACTGCTCCTATCGGAGCCGTCTGATCAGGGTCTGCTCTGTTTGCTTATAGAAGTTGATAGATCAGTTTCTTTGCTTTCTAAAATGTCTACAATATTGCACCTTCCATATTTCTTTATAACTATTTTGTCTATGAATATTCAGTAGGTATTGACATTTGGAATAAACATAGAACAGGGAAAGGGTGAATTAAATTAATACAATGTACTTCATTTTCTATCCAATTCTATTGAAATGATAGATTTGACCAATTTGTAATATTCAGAAATATTCTGGAAAGATCTCAATCTTATATGTATCAATATATTTGTAATTCTAAACCATTCTGAAAACACCTCTAATATGTATATAACTCTGAATCATTCAAAAAGACCCCTATCTTAGCTGGATGATCAAAACATTTGTAATTCTGAAACACTCTGAAAAGACCTCTATCTTAGATGGATTAATGTTCGTAACTGACCGGTGCAACAGTATGTGGTTATTATACATTGTTGAGTCCCGAATTAAAATCTATTGGACGAGTACATAGTCGTGAAAAGCTATATTGGACGAGGCGGAGCCGAGTACGGTTGTTGACGATAACTGTTAATGTGCAAGCCATGGCGAGCCCAATATGGATTCCAGCAGTACAGTACTGATTTATATTGGACTATCATGTGAGGCAAATGGTTGGCAGCTATTGGTTTACATTTATAAGGTGTATAATATAAATAATAATAAATACACTGCCCGATAAAAGAGGACAAATCGGGTTAAAGGTAAAATAAGAGAAAAAACAAATAAACATACTTCCGAATGCCAAAATAACCTTTTTTGATTTTTTTTCTGATGAATATTCATGTGCAGATTGTATAAATGTTAATCAGCCTATTTTTTCTATATTGGCTAATAAACAAGGTATTTTATATGTGACAGAAACTGTACAATCATATCTTTATTATTCCACAGGCAAACCAAGCAGACTCTGATCAGACGGCTCACACAGCAGCCGTCTGATCTGGGTCCCTGCTTATAAAACTTTTAGTTGAGTCTGAGAACGTTCTCAAGCATTTGATTGGTCAGATTTGAGCCTTTGGCTCAAATCTGACCAATCAAAAGCTTGGGAACTCAAATCTGACCAATCAAAAGCCTGAGAACGAAACCAAGGGTCTTCTCTGTTTGTAAATGCATTAAAAGGCATATCTATATGATAATGTGTTAACTTCATAACTACAATGAATATGGCTTGCTTCGATTACTAGCACAACTTCAATATATAGCTAAAAACATAGTTTTTACATAATGGTACCGTGCATTGTCATCGTTAACCTTCCATTGTTTAATATTTAATTATTTTCGAAATAATGACGTCATGAATATTAATTAGCTGACATGTTATAATAGTACATGTACATATGCACACGGGGTTTTGGTATAGAAAGAAACTGTAGAGTTTCATAAGCAAATAGCAGACCCTGATCAGACGGCTCCTACAAGAGCCGTCTGATCTGGGTCTACTCAGTTTGCAAAGGCGTGCAAAGGCATTTATATGAAGGGAAGTTTTAATTTTTATTATGCTTGAACAAAGTATGAAAACGGCCTTTCAGATCGTGTCTTGTCTTTAGATCGTTATCTAAAACACAGACTGTGTGGTGTCATTCAAGAAAGCCACTTTTAGAATGTTCATTTGATCACTTACGATACATGGCGATTTCGCTGCCAATGGCGAATGTGATTACCAAGATGAACAATTTGGATCAAGTTAATTGCAATGGCTATCACGTATTCAGCCGAATACAATAGTGTCTCACTGAGCCATTGGTGTACGGAGAACAATGTCCAAGTCCATGTACAGTGAAATATCGCAAACTCTGACCACTCAAAAGACGTATATTTCTGAATTTTTAAAACAGATGGTAGCTTAATGCATGTCAAACGTTGTGCAGAAAGCTCCTATAGGAGCTTTCTGTGTTATTTTTGCCCTTCATTAAGTAACTACCTACATTTACAGGCCCCTATGTTGATAGATTATGTGTATAAGGAGGCAGAGATATAAGCAATCATTTATTCTGCGATATGTTTCATCAAATTTCCGTCGACTTATTACTATCCGTGTTAAGTTATGGTCAGTGAGAGGTGAATTGTAACTCTTCATGTAGACACACTGTTCACATTTGCTCACATCTGAGACACCGAGTAACTAGATGCCTTATAATAATATAATAACATAACATAACGCTTTTTAGTGATTCTTGCATTTCGTTTAACCTTTAGCCTGTTGTGGGTGGATGAGTCATTACCTATCCAAACAGTTTGGATCCAGATGAGACGCCGAGTAACACGGCGTCTCATCAGGATCCAAACCGTTTGACGCCCTGGGAGCATTTTTGTAGACTAACTGATTATAGCTAGCATTTTGAAAATGTAGTAGGTGAAAAGTTATGTAAAAAATAAGGGTTAAGCAAGAATCGGGCCTAAAAAGACATCATACAGGCGTAATTCTGTAAAGTGTTAATCCCATACTTCAGTGTCTGATTGTTTATAGTATCGATATCGACTCGAGTCGAGTATGGTGTTTAGAACTTTTATTCCATTAAATAGCAAACTAGACTGTATCCCTGTACCAATGATTTGATCCAAGCTCCCCGGTGACAGCAAACTAGACTGTGTACCTGTACCAATGATCTGATCCAAGCTCCCTGGTGACAGGTGCAGGTTGAACTAATCCATATTATATTATTTCATATTTACTGGCAGACGGATAATGATGTTGTGCTTTAAACCTCAGCTTTTTGTGTAAATGTAAACCACTTCCAAACAGTCTGTCTCGTATTTAACTCATTCCCCCTAAACTATTTAAGACTCAACCTCTTTGAGTTAATCTACCGAAAAGTAGCATTAACTATAGCAAAGGAGAATTTTAGAATTGTATAGTTTTGAAAGCATTGTGATAAATAGAGCATTTGCTCCTATGGAGCAAATGCTCTATGTATCACAATGATTTCAATAACTGAGTTTTACAGAGGCGCAAAAAGGTGTCAGTAGGAGAGAATGGGTTAAGACATAATCTCATGTTGTATTTTCCTACACAAAATAACTCGGTTGTCAAATGGTTTAGGAACCGATGAGACACCGTTTACAACATAATCACAGAATTCCCACATACATGTAGCAGTATATATCTTAATATGTTGTCCAAACCTTTTATTGTTTTGCAATATGTAACGTTTCCGAATCCCTCGAAGCAGAGCGCCCATCCTTACTATGTACAATGTATAATATGTTGTTTATCTACAATTTCTCACTTATTTCTCATCTATTATGAATGTTTTAAATTACATAAAATAGGATATGTTTAAACTAACTAGGTGCCTTTTCTGGATCCATCTTTCTGTTTCAGTAAAGCCATTTGATCGTACATGTATATGGTATACTGGCTTTCTAGAAAAAGGAGCTGGGTTTTCAGAAATACTTTTACTGTGATTCTCTAATTATCTGGATTACAGACGACAGCAGTGTCTGATTTATATTATATTATTTGATAAACAAACAAAGCAGACCCTGACCAGATGGTTCCTATAGGAGCCAATTGATCATGGTCTACTTTGTTTGCAAATGCTTGAAAATGCGAGTATATGATAGTAAAAGGTTAATGATGATGTATTGTACACCATTGTCCTCATTATGCTGAAGCTGTACGTCTCCAAACCGCAGCGCATGTATTTGCTATATATAGGAACCGTTTGAGCTGGGTCTACTTTGTTTATAAAGGCATGAAAATGCGTTACTATGATGTAAAAGGATGGTGTAGTAACACTTTCCCCCATATAAACGCATTTTTAACGCATTTGCAAACAGATTAGACCCAGATCTGACGAATCCTATATGAGTCAGCTGATCAAGGTCTACTCTGTTTGCCTTGTGAAATAATATCGATCTGATTCTACAATTTCTGACATGGCCAAAATTCCATTTATTGATATACTATTATGAAAAATAATCCAATAAATATTCATTATGTCATTATTTCTAACATGACTATTAAAAAGCAAATGGCTGAAATACCATTGTCCTCATTAAGCTGAAGATGTATGTCTCTCCACCGCAATTCATGTATCTCTGATCATGGTCGTATTACCAAACGCCATGTGCATTATTAGCAACAGTAACCATTTCCTTGTTCTATATTTATTCCAAATTTCAATACCTACTGAATATGGACAAAATAGTTAAAATGAAATATGGAAGGTGGAACATTGTAGCCATTTTAGAAAGTAGAGAAACGGCTCTTTAAAATTCTATTAGCAAACAGAGCAGACTCTTATCAGACGACTCCTATAGGAAAACACGTTTATATAAAGGAAATGGTTAACCCATTCCCCCATATGCTATTTTTAGACCTCTTTGAATAAAACTACCCAAAAGGAGCATTAACTAGAGAAAAGGAAAACTTTAGAATTTTGTAATTCTGAAACCATTGTGATAAATAGAGCATTTGCTCCTGAGGAGCAAATGCTCTATTTATCACAATGGTTTCAAAAATGACTTTTACAGAGTCGTAGAAAGGCATTTTTATGGAGGAAAGGGTTAAACTGATAAGACATCTTGGACGTTTATCCACCAGATTTCCACCCTGATACACGAGCTCAAGGTGTGCATCTTGTAGAATGGCTGCTATTTCTGGTTTGTTTTCATAATCCTAATTATTTTAGCTGTTTTTTGTTTTGCTTTGAGACAATCCCTTGTCTGTGCAAACTCACTGTCATTCATAATGCCAATTTCGCTTCTTTTTGAATTCTGTATCGATAAATGAAACCCACTCAATGTTGTGGGCTCATAAGCCATGCCATATTTCTTAATTACAGCTAGAAGAGAGAACTGAGAGAACAGTGCATTTCGAAGTATAAATCCCACGCTTCTTACTTCCTATTTTGAAAACATGAACAATTTCAGATCAGTTTCCGTTTTTAATTTTATAGCCTGGTTTCCTTGTCCTGAAACATGGTGCATATCCACAGGCCTGACTTCTCTCTGATCCACATTGAAGTTCCCATACTCCATACTATCCTCTTAACCCATTACCTCATAGGCTATTTTTAGATCTAACCACTTTGAATAAATCTACCGAAAAAGAGCATTAACTAGAGAAAAGGAAAAGTTTAGAATTTTGTAGTTTGAAACCATTATGATAAATAGAGCATTTGCTCCTTTTGGAGCAAATGCTCTATTTATCACAATGGTTTCAACAGATGAATTTTGCAGAGGCGTCAAAATACGTCAATATGAGGGAATGGGTTAATTATAGCTGTCAAACAAATATCTATGAACTCCTTTATTACTAAATATTTCTGACCTTATTTGTCATATATTCTGAGACTTATGTTGCCATTTTGACAGTTTTTACAGCTGTAGCAGACACAACCTGCTTCTCCAGGCATAACAATGAATTTGTTTACACAGGACTAAGGGTGATAAACAAAATGTAGTTCCGGCAAAAATGATAAATTTCACTGCTCAAAAGTGGTATTTTCACTGCTTGAGAAGTAAAAAGGTAGAATATTCCATTCACTGAGAGCTTCTTATAAATAACTGCATTAGTATGTAAGAATACTATTAAACCCTTTCCCTCATATAAACGCATTTTCACGCATTTGCAAACAGAGTAGACCCAGATCAGATCCGTCTGATCAAGGTCTGCTCTGTTTGCTTTTGACACGATATAGAGCTGATGCTACAAAGCTGATTGTCAAAGCAAAAACAAATCCCTTGAAAAGTTTACATTATATAAATCCAGCTAATAAATATCAATGATGTCGTTATTTCTTACATAAATACTGAACTGGGAAAGGATTAAGCATGACAAATGTACAGCAGGAACTCCCGAAGGAATCCCCTGTAATACTGCCATTCTGCATTTACCCTTTACTTCGCCTTTTAACGCCTTTGCAAAGAGATATCCATATTAGACGGCTGCTGTAAGAAGCGACTGATCAGGGTCGGCTCTGTTTGCTTACTGAATGATTCTACCGTGGTCAAATTTTCACGTGTTCATATGTTATTATAAAACAATAATTTAATTAATATTCCTAATATCATTATATCTTACATGCATATTCCTGAAGTAAAGGACCCATCTTCAATCTATCTTAACCCCTTACTGTGCGGGACTCGAGTCACTAGTGTCCTTTGCAAACAGTGTAGACCCAGATGAGAGGGCTCCTAGAGGAGCCCTCTCATCAGGGTCTGCATTGGTTTTCATGTTACACTTTTCTTTAAAAAAAAAAAACCCTAAATATTCACCATAAGCTTGACCTGTTTGAATTTTGGAAGAGTCCATATGAAAACTCAGCGTTGTAAGGGTCAAAGACAAGACAAACTTCATTCGAGTTGTCGCTATACTCTCAGTCACGTGACAGGTCTAAATACAGAACGCTTTGACAGATTTCGCTCTATCAGGAGATTAATTCTGTCAACTGAGATACTTTTCACTTACAAACATTTTGTACAAATCTGACATTACACTACGTCAATTTTCGCGTTACCATAGAGACAAAATCATATATCCTTTAAGCGATGTCAGTATCGTCTGCAAACTATCATTTGATGAGTTTTTTCTTGATCATTATGTACAGACCATTATTTCCTACGTAAAATCCTCCTATAGATCTACTAAACCGTTTTACTTCAATAATTATTCATGTTAGAAATAATTACCTTTTTTACCTGACAGAAAATTTAGAATCAGATAAATGGATTTCCATAAGCAAACAGAGTATACCTTGACCAGACGGCCCATGCAGAAGTCTACTCTGTTTGCATATGTGTGATAATAGACGTTTCTATAAAGTACACTGTAAAGGGTTAATCAGTAGCTTGCTAAACATTTGCAAAATAAAAGTCTGGATACAGATGTGACGACCAGTAAATTGGCGTCTCGTCGACATCCAAGCTATACGACACTCGTAAAGAAGGTTCCCCAAAGATTAAACGAAAGTTAACCCTTTCCTCCATAAGTACGCCTTTCTACGCCTCTGTAAAAGACACATTTTGCAACAGAGACATATGCATACACATGTCTCTGTTTGAAACAATTGTGATAAATAGAGCATTTGCTCCATAGGAGCAAATGCTCTATCTATCACAGTGGTTTCAGAACTACACAATTCTAAACGTTTCCTTTTCTGTAGTAAATGCTCCTTTTCGGTAGATTCATTCAAAGAGGACGGATCTAAAAATAGCTTATGAGGCAATCGGTTAAATATGAATTACTCCTGATTAGACTTTGAACAGACATCAGTCTACAACATGATAAAAGCTAAACTATCACTTGCTCCATTATTTGAACCCATTTTGGAGGTAAGAAATGCACCAAAGAAAACAGTTTGCACACGTAACGATTAGCAGAATAAGGGTTAGCCCTTTACCCTTTTGTAAAAGAAATAATGTTTGCCAAAAAGTTTTAACTTTGTTCAAGTGATAGCTACACTAGAACCTGTCTAAAGTGACCTTATATGCTATTTTTAGACCCAACTTCTTTGAATAAATCTACCCAAAAGGAGCATTTACTAGAGAAAAGAACACTTTTAGAGTTGTGTAGTACTGAAACCATTGTGATAAATAGAGCATTTGCTCCTATGGAGCAAATGCTCTATTTATCACAATGGTTTCAAGAAGTGACTATTACAAAGGCGTAGAAAGGCATAGAAAGGCGTATTTATGGAGGAAAGGGTTAAGCGATATTGATTGGACACATGCATCTTTAAAAAGCAGGTGGTTGCTTAATGTTCCTATAGGAGCTTTCTGCGTTACTTTTGACGTGCATTAAGCTACCACTTGGCTTACACGCCATTATTTAGACCCCCTTTTTGGTGGTCACGTAAGACAGATTCTACTGTATTGACTGATTGTCAAACAGTTCCGATCTTGAGGAGACTTTAGGAGTGAGTGAGTGAGTTGGATGAGACTTTAGGAGTGAGTGAGTGAGTTGGGTGAGACTTTAGGAGTTACTTAACGTTTTGTCTGTATCGAAACTGTTTGTTTTCAGGCCGTACTTAGCAGCAGGGTGGGGGTTAAACTTGTAGTAGTCATCATCATTAACCATTTCACTGTTTAATATTCAGTATTAAATAATAACATCATGATTATGTATTAGCAAATGCGTGAAAAGGCCTTTATAGGAGTGAAAGGGTTAACCATTTCCCTAATGAACATTACATTTATTCATGAATTACCTTCATGAGTATTCACTAATAGAACCTCTCTTAACCGGAATTCTAGTAGAGAAGAATTTAGACATTTTAGGCAGGTGACAGCTTAATGCAGGGTGAAAGTCATGCAGAAAGCTCCTCTAGGAGCTTTCTGTATGACTTCCACCCTGCATTAAGCTGTCACCTGTCTCCAAGACCGATATTTATACTAAATTTAACGTCCGGTTAAGAGAGGTTTTACTGTATAAAATTTATAATGTAACATTCTCAAGGGAATTTTTTGACATAGACTAAAACTGTACGATGAGATCTACATAAATCCACAGGCAAGCAGAGCAGACCCTGATCAGATTGCTCCTACGGGATTTAAAGGTAAATAAAGGCATAGCAGTTTCTTTTTAAGTTCAGTTCTATATGTACGACAATTATCGTTTCTGATAAACCTTTGTTACACAATAACACTTTACCACATATAAACGCTTTTTACGTAAACAGAGTAGACCCAGATCAGACGGCTTCTGCAGGATCAGGGTCTGTTCTGTTTGCTTATTACATGCTATAGATCAGATTCTACAATTGTTATCAAAGTAAAAATTCACTTGAAAATTTTACATGATAAAATTTGATCTAAGAAATATTCATGACATCATTATTTCTTACATGAATACTGAACAAGTAAAGGGTTATGATAAAAACCGTGCAAAATGTGTCAATGTGGCATCTTTGAAATCCTGAAGTCATTAACCTGTTACTCTGTATAGATGCCTCTTCGCACACTTGTAAATACAATACACCAAAACCAGACGGCTCCTTTAGAACACAGAAAGACCCAGATCTATTGGTTGCTAAAGACATGTTTTAACTGCACAATGATAAAACAGAGAAGGGAGATCAGCTGTAACCTCGCTGTCTGGAGGCCATATAAATAACAATCATACAGCATCCCTACTGTCGTGTCACATAATCAATATTGTCGGTAAGAGCACAGCTAAAGAATTAGGCCAATACAATCAATAAGCCGTGACATAGTCGTTATTGATAACATATCTTTTTTTTTGAAATTGTAATTTGACCTGATTTGGCTTCCAGCTGTTGTACTGGTATGTGTTATGTAATATTAACCAATTATTTCCAACCTGACGCCTTTTGACGCCTCTGTAAAAGTCATTTTTGAAACCATTGTGATAAATAGAGCATTTGTTCCTATGGAACAAATGCTCTATTTATCACAATGGTTTGAAAACAACACGATTCTAACACATTCTTTTTCTCTAGTAAATGCTCCTTTTCGGTAGATTCATTTAAAAGAGGTTGAGGCTAAAAACAGTCTAGGAATGAATGGGTTAATTACAAAAATAACCTTTCCCTAATCCGAAATCTCAGATAAGCATCATTATCTGTTTTTTTACCCTTTGCACCCTTGCATACACTTTTTAACCCATTCCATCATAGGCTATTTTTAGATCCAACCTCTTTGAATAAATCTGCCGAAAATGAGCATTAACTAGAGAAAAGGAAAAAAAATAGATTTTGTAGTTTTGAAACCATTGTGATAAATAGAGCATTTGCTCCTAAGGAGCAAATGCTCTATTTATCACAATGGTTACAGAGGCATAGAAAGGCGTATTTACGGAGCTTAGACCAAGACCAAACAGCCCATGAATGAACCCTCTGATCAGGGTCTATTCTGTTTGCCTCGTGAACTAATGTAGATCTAATTATACAGTTTCTGCCATGGTCAAACTTTCTCTGTTTGTATGCCATTATAAAATTTCAGTTAATTAATATATAAGAATTAGCGTGATCGTGAATATTGATTCATAATGACATAAGTACACAGGCTATTTTTGATCAGACAGAAACTGTATAGAATCAGATCTACATTGTATCATAAACAAACAGAGCCGACCCTCCATAATTACGCCAAACTACGCATTTGCAAACAGAGTAGATCAAAATTAGACGGATTCTGTAGGAACCGTCTGATCAGGGTCGGCTCTGTTTCGTTATGCACTTATACAGATCTGGTTCTCAAGTTTTTACCAGAACCAAAGCTTATCTTGTTCATATTGCATTCTAAATATATGTTTTAAGCAAATTACTATCCAGAAGCCTTTATTTCTTTCACGTATTCATGAAATGTAGAGTTTAGTCCAAAAATGTGTTTCCTGGAGACAACTTTGAAGCACTGGTAAATTATGAATGAGTCGACACAAATGCAATGAGACAGAAAAGCAGCAACATTCGACGCTAAATTTTATTTAGTGATGCCATATCCAACATAACTGATGAAATATTAATATTGTCAGTAAAACAGATAGCTTCATGTTACAACTTATCGATTCCTATTAACCCCCTCCTGTAAATACATTCCTTGTTCACACACTTGCAAACAGAGCAGACCCTGATCGCGGTCTGCTCTGTTTGCTTATGAATAATAATACATCTTACTCTACATTTTCTACCGATACCAAAGAACCCCGAGTACATACGCATTATAAAAAAATAAGCTAATAAATATTCATGATGTCATTATTTCTGACATGAATATTCAATAAGGAAAGGTTTAACCATCATATTATTCATAAAAAGTGTTGTTTGCATATTTGTTTGTAAAGAATCGACCTTGTAACAAAACAACAGATAAAGTGTGTACTCAAATACTAAAATCGTCATTTCTCCACCAAACCCTATGCTGTGATCACTTTTTAGAATAATCTCTTCGAGACGATTCCAAAGAGTGGTCAAAACATAGGGTTTGGTGGAGAAATAAAGGAGTTATTCTTGAACATATTTTAATTTACACATCTTATCTGGACTTCTGATGTAATATCAGCTCGAATTAATCAGACTGTAGTCTTTTTTGCAAATGACAATCAACTCACGCTTGGCAGGATAAAGACAAACACTCCCCTCATGAATATTCATGTGACAAATTAATGAATATATGAATATTAATTAGCCGCATTTTATAAAGGCAAGACGAACAAGGGAGTATTTTACCACGACAAAAGCTGTACACTCATATATGTAATAAAGCAAAAGCAAACAGAGCAGATCCTGATCAGACGGCTCCTATAGGAGCCGTCTGATCTGGGTCTACTCTGTTTGCCAAAAAAGCGTTTATATGAAGAAAATTTGTAACAGTAATGCTTTAGTATGCTGATGCACTTAGTGAAAATAATTTATGGAGAAACTTTGCAATATCAAACTCTGCAGTATGCCTTTAAGAAACTCGATACATTTTGGTGGGTGTTTTTTTTTTGTCGCAATAATCAATAGAGAACACATTTATATGCAGCATTGGCCATTTAACTTCTAATATCAACATTCATATGCAATACAATATGTTTAAATGCAATAAGTTGGCCATTTATATGCAAACATGTAATTCAAGTATGCAATTATTTTCTTATAAATTGTTGTTTAAGTGCAATGGAATTCATCTACAAACCCTATACATGATACAAGCGCCTTTTCTGTTTCTACTTTCTATATAAACAGAGTAGACCCAGATCAGACAGCTCCTGTATGGGCTGCCTGACCAGGGTCTGCTCTGTTGGCTTATAAAATAACATAGATCTCAGAGCACCAGTTAAACGTGCGTACTCAAGTACTTAAATCGTTATTTCTCCACAAACCCGTATGTTGTGACCACTCTTTAGAATCGTCTCTTCGAGACGATTCTAAAGAGTGGCCAAAGCATACGGTTTGGTGAAGAAAAATTCCGTTGTTTCTACCTACAGTAGAACCCTGTAAAACGACCACATTTTGAACACAGACGTCTTTAAACCATTCCCTCATATTGACGACCTTTGACGACTCCGTAAAGTCACTTTGTGAAATCATTGTGATAAATAGAGCATTTGCTCCTATATGAGCAAATGCTCTATCACAATGGTTTCAAACTACAAAATTCTGAAGTTTTCCTTTTCTCTAGTTCATGCTCCTTTTCGGTAGATTTATTCAAAGAGGTTGTATCTAAAAATAACCTATGAGGTAAAGTGTTAAAAACAGGTGGTTGCTCAATGCTTGAAGACAGTACTCCAGCTAGCACCTGTCCTGCATTAAGTCACCACCTGCCCGTAAGACACAGAATTAGTTTCTGGTGGTCGCATTAGAGGGGTTTTACTGTATTAGTAAAATTCAGTGACTGAATCTCTTCAAGTTATTAATGCTTGTATATATATTCACGCGGTATACGGTAACATGTAATTTCCATAATTCATCATCTTCAATAGTTGTTATGCAATGAATTGAGGCGTGTATTTGAATGTGATTAGTAACGTTCAATAGTGTGAAATAATAGTTTATATGCAGTATGTGCATACGCTTGTTAAGATGTCTTTTATTGAATAAGCGTAATAGGATCTCGCTGGAAGGATTAAATGTCTCTACTGCCTTGATAAATAACTCCTGTAACCCATACAATGCTGAATTTTCAAATGGACTATTCCAAACTTCAATCAGGTAACCCTTATGGTGAATATTTAGGGTGTTTTTTTTAAAGAAAATTGTAACATGACAAACAGTGCAGACCCTGATGAGAGGGCTCCCCTAGGAGCCCTCTCATCTGGGTCTTCATTGTTTGCAAATGCCATTAGTGACTCGTGTACCGCACTGTAAGGGTTAACCCTTGTTCTCATATAGACGGCTTTTGGCACCTTACAAACAGAGTAGACCCAGATCAGACAGCTCCTCAATGAGGATCTGCTCTGTTTGCTTATGGTATAATACACATATGTTTCTGAAGTTTCTGTCACAGTACATGTAAACAATTCTTTGTTAATGTGGAATTATGAAAAATCAGCAATAAATTCTAAATAAATATTCATGGAGAACATGATTTATACATTGAAGCACACTCACTCATAATGTACATATAAAATATAGATATATATCTAACCGTTTCCTTCATATAAACGCATATTCACTCATTAGCAAAACGCCGTTAACCCTTTCCTTCATATAAACGCATTTTTATGCATTTGCAATCAGAGCAGACCCAGATCAGACGGCTCCTATAGGAGCCGTCTGATCAGGGTCTGCTCTGTTTGTTTATGGTGTATTTTGGATCTTAGTCTACAGTTTCTGCCTGGGCCAAAACATCCTGCGTACATATGATATATTAAATAAAATCAGCTAATAAATATTCACGATGTCATTAGTATTCAACAGGGAAAGGGATTAATACATGATGTATATCCTGTATATGGTAATCAAATATAGAATTTAAATGAACATGATTTACTGCATTTGAATAATCTGTTATTGCAATTACAGTAAAACCCCTCTAATCCGACCATTTAATGAACAAACATGGCTGTCTTCATAAGCAGGTGGTTGCTTAATGCAGGACAAAAGTTATGTAGAAAGCTCCTATATGAGCTTTCTGCATAACTTTCGCCCTGCATTAAGCTACGACCTGCCTTTGCCACTGTGAATTATGCCCCTTTTTGGTGGTCGCATTAGCGGGGTTTTACTGCATATAGCAATTATTGAACATGAATGAAGCACTATAGAAGATAAATGGAAGTTTTTATTGAATCTAGACGTTTTCAATTTACATATAAATAAGAAAATATTGCATACATAAATGACATTTATTGAGAACATGAATGACAATTTATCGAATTTAAATGTGTAAAATTAAATACAAATACATTTGAACAGAAAATAGAGCAAAAATAAGCAGTATTTTATAACAAATTATAAATGTAATTTATTGAATATTGCGTCAAAAACTCGCCGTAGCTCATTTAACCTTTGCCTGTTGAATATTTATGTAACAAATAAAGACATCATGAATATTTATTAGCTATTTTAATGGCATATGTACACAGGGGCTTTTGGTATTGATAGAAACTGATCTCTAGTCAGATCTATTATAATTTCATAATCAAACAGAGCAGACCCTGATCAGACGGCTCCAACAGGAGCCGTCTGATCTGGGTCTACTCTGTTTGCAAATGCATGAAAAGACATTTATATGAAGGAAAGGGTTAACGGTGTTGTACCATTTAGATCATGTATCTTACTGCTTCGAATGGAAACAGCTTCATACATAGGTGAACCACGTGATCAAAGACTATGAAGAATTTGTAATGAACAAAATGTCGAGGACCAAATACAATTTCTACTTGACTATAAATCTTTGTAAGGACCTATAATAAAAGAGTCAGTTTTATTACATTTCCCTCGATCCAGCAAACTTTCCAGATGCAATAAAGTTGTCAAATATAATGACATTATATCCTAGGAAACCTGCAAAAGTTTTTAGTGAAATCAAGTAATTTGAGACGAAATGGCATTTTCATATGAATATTTAATTGGCCGTGTTAACTTATGACTCACTTGCATGAACAGATCTAATGATTCAGTTAGGCAATGTGGATACGTGAGTTATAGATCCCCTGGGCCGAGTGCTAAACATCTATATATCTAATATTCTATATGACTTGTTTAACGAATTCCCTCATATTGACGCCTTTGACGTATCTGTAAAACGTCGCTTTTTGAAACCATTGTGATAAAAAGAGCATTTGCTCCTTAGGAGCAAATACTGTATTTATCAACATGACTTCAAACAACAACACAATTCTAAACTTTTACGTTTCTCTAGTAAATGCTCCTTATCGGTAGATTTATTCAAAACTATGGGTCTAAAAATAGCATATGAGGGAATGGCTCTTTCATCACCGAAGTTACTTTTCGGGCTTGCCCAAATGGATGACTCTGTGATTATACAAATAGATCTAGATGAAACGCTGAGAAACTTTGCATCTCGAAGGGGTCCAAACTGTTTGAAAACACATATGTTTTGAGAACAAAAACTGAAGGAAAGTTCATTCTGCCACGTATAGCAGACGATAATGTGTGCAGACGAAACGTATTTAGTACTAAAGCGACAATGTGCACATGTGACAATTACATACACGATACACACTTACTTCCCACATTTGTGCTTGGCACTTCAGTGAAAATAGCGTATGTTTACAGTAGAACCCCATCTAATGCGATCATTTAATGAATAAACAGTGTCCCTTTATAAGCAGGTGACTGCTTAATGCAGTTCAAAATTCATGCAGAAAGCTTTCTGCATAACTTTCGTCCTGCATTAACCCTTTCGCTGCCAATGCCGGATCTGTGATTACCTATGCAAACAGTTTGGATCCAGATGAGACGCCGAGTAACTCGGCGTCTCATCAGGATCCAAACTGTTTGCTACTGTTACTATGTTTTTGAAACAAAAATGAAGAAAATAAAAATAATGATTTTTTGTAGCAGACGACAAAGTTAGCAGACGACATAGTTTGGCAGCGAAAGGGTTAAGCTACCACCTGTCTCTGCCACCCAGAATTATGCCCATGTTTTGTGGTATTATATAAACGGGTAGCACAGCCCTTCTATTTACAGAGATATCAGTTGAAACAGTTCCAACAGGAGCCATCTGATATGGGTCTACTCTTTCAGCAAAGGCGCGAAAAGTGGTCTCTATCAGACAAAATGTTAAATAGACGAATCCATCACACGCTTGAAATCGATTGTCAGAGCTTGAATTTAATAACATTCTAAGAAGCAATACTAAAAACAAAATCTCAAACTTGTATTCTTGTTTTCAAGCTTCTGCCAGTATGAAACATATTAATTTTATTTGATTTCTACCAGTATCGTCCAGGCTAGGAACGACGCAAACATGTTTCAGAATATGTTTTAGTTTAAAGCCTTGGAATATGTTGGTGAAATCGAGCTAGATACACCGAGGGAGACTATTTATATTAAACCTGTTTAAGCGACCATTTACTAATCTAATAAATACGTGCTTTAAACAGGTGATTGCTTAAAACAGGGTAAAAGTAATGCAGATAAAGCTCCTTCTGCCTTTGCCAACAGAGTAGACCCAGCAATAATAATTTCATATTAAATATAATTCTAAACTAAATAATAAAGGTATATTAGTAAAACATTTGTTTTTAAAAACCTGTATGCTTGGGCTAAAATAATACAGAAAATAGTGAAGTCCCAGGTCAGATGCCGCCTTGAAAAGGCGGCATCTGGCCTGGGACTGCACTGTTTTCAATGGTGCCAACAGGCGACATTGGCGCTGAAAGAGTTAATGAAATCAACATAGATCTGACTCTACAATTTCTACAAATACCAAGAATTCATGTGTACATATGCCATTATAAAAATCAGCTAATAAATATTCATGATATCAATAAGTCTTACACGAACAAGGTAAGGGTTTAAGACTCCAGAGTAGACCACTTTTTAATGGTCACTTCATAGAGTTTATTATATACAGAAAAAAGTGTTCCATACCTCTGCCCCATAAGCAGAATCTATCGTCGAAGTAAATTTCTTCCTTTTCGTGTTCTATATCTGTCCGGTGCGGCCCGTTTTGTACAGTCTCGCTCCACTTGGCTCTGGCTGCTCCACGGAACCTCACTTCGATTCCTTAAATGTAAACAATAAATATCTTTAAAAAGATTAACATTAGATATGCAATAAATAACGAACAAAAAAAAATATTTCAGGAATTTCAGCGCCGTCTTAATTTGTACACGAAGTTTGCTTTGCAATATTTTGGCGGGAAAATAAATTGACAGCGACGGTAGAGCATTGTGCGAAATAGCTCAGAGCATGTTTATTTCATACTACAGAATATAGTCCAGCCAATTGTTTAAACTAAGCAAATCTTTGATCTTTTCAGAGTAGAATATCCCATATGTGTTGAACTATAGATTCAACTCAGTATGAAATGATTACACAAGAGGAATTTGAATGTATAACAGTGCAGACCCTAGGAGCCATCTGGTCTGGGTCTACACTGTTTACGTTGTTTGCTGGATCTACACCGTTTATGCGTATCTTGCATTCAAAGGGTTAAGCTGTGAAATTGATGTCTGTTCTAACTCCGATCTGTCGTACTTTTACTTATTTCCGATTGGTTCATGGCATTGAGATGCTATTGACATACAGATAGGACCCGATGAGTAACCATTTAACCCTTTCCCTGTTCTGTATTTAGGCCAAATCTCAATACCTACTGAATATTCACTTACGAAATACGTGTAGTTATAAAGAAATATAGAAGGTGGAACATTGTAGACATTTTTGAAAGCAAAGAATCAGATCTATCAAATTCTTATAGCAAACAGAGCAGACCCTGATCAGACGGCTCCTCTAGGAGCCGTCTGATCTGGGTTAACTCTGTTTGCAAATGCGTGAAAACACGTTTATATGAGGGAAATGGTTAATTCGGTCTCCAAACTGTTTACAAATGCACGCGAGATAGTGATTATGGGGGCTTGGCTTGAAATATGCCTACATAAATGACAATTATCGAGTTAAATTTCATTTAATGTTAAGTTTTTTCAAATGTCATCTGAAATTTGAACAAACAGCTGTTGTTTTTTTTCTTTTGTTTAACATGCATGATTTTGTGTTAATTTGAATAGTAACGTCACTCAACAGAAGATTAATTCTGGAAAAAATTATATCTTTTTGCCCTGCATTAAGCAATCACCTGCTTTTAAAGTCTACTATGTTAATAAATCACGTGGTCACTTTAGCGAGACTCTGCTGTATATATTCTAGGTTAAGTATAACTATCTTAATTTTTCCCCTTAACCCATTTATTTACACATTATTTAACCCATTCCCTCATGGTCTATTTGTAGATCCAATCTCTCTGAATAAATCTAGCGAAAAGGAGCATTAACTACAGAAAAGGAAAATTTTAGAATTGTGTAGTTTAGAAATCATTGTGATAAATAGAGCATTTGCTCCTATGTAGAAAATGCTCTATTTATCACAGTGGTTTCATTATGTGACTTTTACAGAGGCGTAGAAAGGCGTATTTATGGAGGAAAGGGTTAAGGAAAACTCGTTCATATCTTACTTTGGAACTCATCCATTTTTCATATGGAGGGTACACAGCAAACAAAATATTGGACTTATGGAATACATTGTAATAATAATAAATGTTGGAATAAACCATTGTCATTGATGGGTTGGCAAACAATGCAGACCATGATCATTGGGCTCCTTCAGGGTCTACGTTGTTGCCCTATGCCCTGTTTAACCAATTACCTCATGTGCTATTTTAGACCCAACCTCTTTGAATAAATCTACCGAAAAGGAGCAGTTACTAGAGAAAAGGAAAATGTTAGAATTGTGTAGTATTGAAACCTTGTGATAAATAGAGCATTTGCTCCTATGGAGCAAATGCTCTATTTATCACACTGGTTTCAAGAAGTTACTATTACAGAGGCGTATAAAGGTGTAATGTATGGAGGAAAGGGTTAAGGGATACTGGATACTAATGGGTTACAGTCTCTTTTTACCTTTTATATGTTCATTAATTGTAATGTGTCGTGTACATTTTTCTATCCTTTAGATTTCGCAATGCAAAGCCATTGGGTATATTGTAAAACAGAAACACGCGCATAATCAAATAAAGTAGATATGTCAAACTCATTGTAATCAGCTCCACTGAAAAAACAATGCTTGATACAGGTTTGGAATATAGGAATATCTCTACAAAACAGATTTAAAATTAGAAATTATCTGAAAAAAAAAAGTATATTATTTTATGTAAGCATCTAAAAGCATTTACCGAAACTACACAGACCTGCATGCAAGTGTTGATTAACCATTTCGACGCTGATTTTTCAAAATGACTATTCCAAAATTCAAAAAAGGTCATGCTTATATTCGGGGAGTTCTTTTTAAATAAAAAGTGTAATACGACTCACAGTGCAGACCCTGATGAGAGGACTCCTCTGTGAACCATATCATCTGGGTCTACACTGTTTGTAAAGGACATGTGTGACTCGTTTTCCCACAATGAAAGGCTTATGTATTCTGAGACACGTACACTATTATATCTATTAAGTCCTCGGAGTTATTGTGTAAGCATGTTAGTAGTTTTACCATCCGTAATATTCCGTGAAAATGGGCCTTCCTATTTCCAATTTCAGGTCTATGTTAGAGACAGGGCTACAGATAAAAGTGCGTACCCAACTACTAAAATCGTCATTTCTCCACCAAACCCTATACTGTGACTACTCTTTAGAATCGTCTCGAAGAGAGAAGTTACAGTATAGGGTTTGGTGGATAGTTACAGGAGTTATTCTTGGAAATGTTTAAATGTACGCATCTTATCTGGACCGCTGCGAGGACTGCCAAAACATTGTAAACCCTAAGGAAATGTGTTTCGTACAGCAGAACTATCTAATTATTGTTCTCTCATCGGACAATGGGAGACATTTTGGCATATTTTCAGACGATTATTGAGCAAAATTAGCTTGAGTACATGTCTCATGGTACTATGATATCATCAGTATATTAATCATTTACTCTATGAATATTCATGTAAGAAATAATTACGTCATGACTAATACTCAAATTGATTCTATTAACCCTTTACTCCATATATACGCCTTTCTACGTCTTTGCAAACAGAGGAGACCCAGATCAGACGGTTCCTGTAGGAACCGTCTGATCAGGGTCTGCTCTGTTTGCTTATGAAATAATATAGATATGATTCTACTGTTACTGCCATGGCAACACGTTCCTGTGTTAATAAGACATTTTAAAAGAAATAATCAAACTCATATTCATGATGTCATCATTTCTTACATAAATATTCATGGAGCAATGAGTTAAATCGTATGAACATATGCCATTTTGGCCACGACAGAAATAGTATAATCAGATTTATATCATTTCATATGCAAACGGAGCAGACACTGACTAGGCGGCTAATACAGGATTCATCTGATCTGGGTCTACTCTGCAAAGACGTTAAGACGCTATATATTGAATAAATGCCCGTGTCCTGTTCGCAAAATGAACACAGAATCAGCAAACATACATACCCAATTATACAACGTGTTGTTCTTAACCCCTTCCTTCATACAAACGCTTTTCACGCATTTGCAAACAGTAGAACCAGATCAAACATCTCCTGTAGGATTCGTCTGCTCTGTTTGCTTATGTAATTATAATAGATCTAACTCTATCCGTACAAAATACCATGTGCACATATGCAACGTATAAAAATTAATCTAATAAATATTCATAATGTCAGTTTCTCTTACATGAAACAAAACCCAACCCCTCATATTAACGCCTTTTTGCCCCTTCCCTCATATTTATGCCTTTTGACGCCTCTGTAAAAGTCACTGTTTGAAACCATTATGATAAATAGAGCATTTGCTCCATAGGTGCAAATGCTTTATTTATCACAACGGTTTAAAAACTAAACAATTCTAAACTTTTTTTCCTTTGTTCTAGTAAATGCTCCTTGTCAGTAGATTTATTTGAAGACGCTGGGTCTAAATATAGACTATGAGGTAATGGGTTAACCCTTTCACCGCCGATGTCGCATAAATACACCACGACAAATAGTGCAGTCCCAGATCAGACGCCGCCTTTTCAAGGCGGCGTCTGATCAGGGACTTCACTTTTTGTCTCAGTCTGTAATTCTATATGTGTGCTTCATTCCTTTGAAACTTGCATTTATTTATCTTATTTCTTTATTGTACCGAATGATTTAACAAAATTTGGATTGCAGACGACAATTAGAAATTTGGCGCCGAAAGGGTTAAACAGGGAAAGGGCTAACCCTTGTATCGAATGAATCTTTGTATACACATATTATCTGCTTCAGCGCTAACAGTTTCCATCGTTTGTTTCTTCCACATCCCAAGTGTCAAACAGTCTAAATCCCAAAGAGGCACAGAATAACTCGATGCTTCATAAGGATTCAAACTGTATAACCCTTTCCCTCATATAAAAGTATTTTCATGCATTTGCAAACAGAGTAGACCCAGATCAGACGGCTCCTAAGGGAGCCGTCTGATCAGGGTCTGCTCTGTTTGCTAATAGAATTTGATATATCTGTTTCTTTACTTTCTAAAATGGCTACAATGTTCCACCTTTTTCATTTCATTGTAACTATTTTTTTTCACGAATATTCAGTAGGTATAGAAATTTGGAATAAACATACAGGGAAATGGTTAACCCTTTACTTCATGAATATTCATGTTAAAATACTGACGTAATTAATATGTACTAGCTTTTTATAATGGTATATTAAACCAGGATATTCATGGACAAAATACTTAAAATGAAATATGGAAAGTGGAATATTGTAGCCATTTTAGAAACAAAAAACAGAACTATCAAGTTCCATTAGCAAACAGAGCAGACCCTGAGCTGACGGCTCCTATCAGAAAATCGTGAAAAGGTTTATATAACGGACTGGGTTGAACATTTATGCCCACTAAATGCAGACTTAACCCTTCGCTTGCTGAATTTTAAAATACATTTCTCCTTCTTTACCCATGCCCTGTACATATATCTTCACTGTGTACAAGTATTTCGTTGTGCAATCAATGCTGTGGGGTGCACTGGTTGCACAATCGACTTGTAAATAGTGCAGACCCTGATGAGACAGCTCCTGCAGGAGCTGTCTCATCTGGGTCTTCACTATTTACAGGTAGGTATATTGACGTGAATAGCAAGCGAATGGTTAAGTGCCCGTTTAGCAATAAGGCGTTGCAGGGCAAAAACTTACAATGACCCCTGTCCATGCATGTACGCCGTAGTTCAAACTCTTCAATCAAATCAATGAAGCAACAAATAGCCTAGATCAATGTACATCGTCAATTACGTAAGTGCTATCATGAAACTACAACTGCGTTGTACTCGTGTACCGAGGATTATCAGCAGATCTCTGTAGATTAAAGAGAGATCAATAGACGTGTTTTGTCCGATGTTGACCTCTGCTGTGTCTCGAGGGACGGTCTTTGACCCAAGCCCGAACGACGGGTGCAACGCAGGTCTTCAAACTCTTGATATGACCTGAATGTTTTTGACTTAACAAGAATATGCATTGACATTTTTCTTGCATAAAAGAACTATCGCTTATGATACAATTCAATTCAATATGTTATTGCATGTATCTACAATATCTACAAGATGCTTATAGCAAGCAGAAATTAACCTAAATGCATAAGTAGTAAATGCGTGGTATACATTTTCAGAGAAACAACAATATGCATATTTACATTAAATGTGAATAATTGACATCTATCTATAGTAATTCATTAGATTATACTCTAGTACTTGATGCGAAGTACATATTTTAGCAACCATTCTTACAGCGCGTTAGATCTTTAAACAAATAAATTTGGAAATGTTTGGATTGTTGGCCATTGACAATATTAAAGTTTTAAGAATCTATTTATCAAATCTCTGTATTAAAGACAAACAAGTATGAAATTCATTTTCAATACTTGATACACTTCATTTTATTTCTCTCTGTATTTGTGTATCACCCTGTTTCAATAGCTTGTTGATGGGATGAAACTCTCAATCTTGAAAGCGCGATGCGAAATTTATATTATTTTATGAAATCAAGATACGATTCAAATCAGAAGTCATGTTTCATTAAACTTTATGATTGTAATTTGTTCGAGTTGTTTACATTCGAACACCATGTTATATATATTTCAAGGATTCTTGTTTATATTGGTATTAAATTTATTTGTATCAAATTTATACAAATAAGTCCAATTTTCTAGAACAAAATATGAGATAGCCCTGCTCTGACAAAGTGAACTAACGTTAAGTATGCGTATACCGAAACAACGTGATAATGCTATGGGAGCGTCCATCGTTTGTCGTTAAATTTGAAATTTCTAATTGTCGTCTGCAATCAAATTTTGTTAAATCCTTTGGTGAAATAAGCAAATAGGATTAATAAATGCAAATTTCAAAGGAATAAAGCCCATATATAGAAGTAGAATTTGAGATAAAAAGTGAAGTACCTGATCAGACGCCGCCTTGAAAAGGCGGCGTCTGATCTGGGACTGCACTATTTGTCTGATCTGGGACTGCACTATTTGTCTGATCTGGGACTGCACTATTTGTCGAGGTGCATTTTTGCGTATTGGCGGTGAATGGGTTAAACCCGGAAACAGGATAAAACGTATACAGTAGAAGCTGTCTTAACCCTTTACCCAATAGCCTATTTCTAGTTTTGAAGACAGGTGACCACTTAAAGCAGGTTGAAAGTAAAGCAGAATGCGCCTTAATGCGCATTCTGCTTTACTTTCAACCTGCTTTAAGCTACCACCTCCTAGAGTATAGAAACTATTTATGATGCTATATGTTCATTATCGTAAAAATTGGAACTATTTTCTTCAGCGGAGGAATATATTAAACTCGCTTAAAGCCGCTTCTATCAGGTAAAGGGTTAAGCGGCCATCAAAAATAGGTCTAATTATGGTTCTGTAAGGAAGGTGGTAACTTAATGCAGGTCAAAAGTACCCTGCATTTGCCCTGCATTAAGCAACCACCTGCTTTTTAATACTCCAATGATCAATTAAATGGATGTCTGCTTAAGACAGGTTCTACGTATAGGTTATATTTATTATATTAGAAATTTAAAACAAAAAAGTCCAAAATGAGGATACTGACAGCAGGACTGATCGTGTTTAAATTTCTAATATATGAACTATAACCGATTTACAGTTCAGCAACTCCCTTTCTAGTAAGAGATTTCGATGGGTGCTTTAATCGAGAAGCGAGACATAAAAAGGAGAATCTGTTTTGCAGACAGTGTTCAGCTCTTGCGTTGACTTTAATACATGTTGTCAAAATTCTCGCGTGCAGAAGATAGTATACATACGGGGAAACACAAATACAGTGAGACCAAACAACATTCTGAAAGTCACCTGAGTTTGATTTCAATTAATGATTTAAACCCCTTGCTTTGAGTCAATAAAATTTAATTTGCAATCTTATAAATAATAAACATTAAATACCACAGGGAACCAGTAGCCCAGACTGAATTTCTTACTTAACTTTTTCGATACCAATGTCACATTTGTAATTACCTATGCAAACAGTATGGATCCAAATGAATATTGTAGCAGACGACAAATGTTGCAAACGACAGAATTAGGCAGCGAAAGAGTTAATATCACTAGTATGAAACTTTTGAACAAGAAGTTTCCCATTCCCATTGTGCTTACAATTATTTCCCGTGTGTTTGGATTAAATGATATATTTTTATCACATAACCTGCGTTGTGGGATTGCCGAAAAAGAGTGTCGTAAACAGCAGAAATGCACTAGTGCATTTTTAGTCAAATTAGTAGTTTCAATCCGGACGATAATGAATCTTAAAGAGAATGCGCAGAATCAATGCATGATGCATTTAATCGTTAGCCAACCGTGGCGCTGCTATGTTGCTTGTAAACAGCCGTCGGCTATAGCCTGTTTCACTTTCGATGATAGTTTTTAGACTCTTAAGCACCGCAAATCGGATTCAACAATGGTACCAATGCCACATCCGATTTAACATTTTTATGTATTAATGCAGCAAAATACCACTTAACTACTTTTTGAACCAGAACTGTCGATACGACCCGCACTGCGATGTGCCTGCGATTCTAGGTCAAATGCTGATGAGGAGTTAAGCGGCTAAAAAATAGTGCCCCTTGAAATCTCACTCTTATCATAATGAGAGTGATCCGAAGCATTCCTGTATATTTTGGGAAGGAAAAGTAAACTAAAATATTTGAAAACAATTACCAATACAGGAAGAGAAAATGGGCATTGAAGCGGTCATGTGAATGACATGATCAAAACGTTTTCAGAACATTTCACACGCGCTTGAATTGACAGACCTTTCATTAAAAACTAAAAGTGTATTTTGTCATATTGATAAGATTTTTTAATTCTTTAATGTCATCTTTAAGTGTCGTCTTATTATTTCTAGGTGACGAATACTGTCATCAGTAGAATTGTCGTATTTCTAGAAGTTGATTCTTTACAATTGGGATGTGAAATACGGCACAAGGCTGACCCAGTTTTCAGTATTGCTCTGTTGTATTTAAAGACGTCACGCAGACAATGCACGACGTGTATTGTCTGTGTAACTCTGAAATCAGTTTTTATGTAAAGCGATACTGTTTTTAAAGTCTTTCTCTCGGTTGCAGATTTTCCAGATAAATATAAGTACAGTAGAACTAGTCTTAAGCGATCCTCAAAAGGAGGTGTAACTATGGACCTATAAGGCAGGCGGTAGCCTAATGCAGGTCAACAGTAATGTAGAACGCTCACATAGGAGATTTATGCATTACTTTTGTCCTACATTTAGCAACCACCTGCTTTTTAAAACTCCAATGTTCAATAAATTAATGATCGCTTAAGACAGGTTGTACTATAAGTGCTAGTAAATTTTGCGTTTACTTCTTTCTCTGTGCAATATTATGGCTACTTGTGGCATGAAATGCGTTGCAGTTGTCATGCTGATGTTGTAATTTACAGTTGAATATACAAACATGTTTTTATTTTCTTATGATTATCTGAATTTTCACTCATGTTTCCAAGGGAGTCAGTCCGTCCATCCGTCTGTCTGTCCACCCGTTCGTCGGAAATTGCTTTAAACGACATCTCCTCTGAAACCGCATTGTAGAATGTAACCAAATTTCAGATAAATGATCTTGGCATGAAGCTCTATAATTGTTAAAATAATCCGATCCATGAAGAACTCTGGTTGCCATGGCAACAAAAAGAAAAATCTTAAGAAATCTTCTCCAAACAATGGGGCCGATTTGAATGATACATGTACTTGACAGAAGTAGTCTGATAAACCTGTGCCAAAATTTCTGAAATGACGTTGATACCTCAAAAAACATGACTGCCAGGGGAGGGGCTACTTTTCCGCCAGTCTTTCAACGATTTCAGCGCTTTGATTAAAGGTTATGTCATAAAAATAATTTTACATGAGTGTTCATAAAAAATTGTTTTATGAAAAGAATTATAATAATGATTATGACACTCTCTAAAGCTCGTGTCATATAGTGTGACTATAGTAAAATCGTTCCATAAAACAATTTGTAATGAATCCTTTATATACAGTAAAACCTCTCTATAACGACCACTAAGCCACCTGTCTTTAACACAGACTACTTGATCTAATTTAGTGGTCGTTATAGAGAGGTTTTACTGTGTACTCAACTGTGAAGAACCGGAAATAACGTACCCTGACAATCAATGTAGTGTGGCATTTTTCAATTAAGTAAAAACTTTTTAGCATCGTCACGTAAGACTGAACCTGCAATATTCATCTGCTAAAATGTTTAACTTCATTATTTTGTCTAAAAGAGGAATCATTGAAACAGGAAAGCAATTCGCATCCCTTTGTGAGATTGCAAAGTTTGTATAAGTTTTTGAAATACAGTATAACTAGAACTTTAAAACAAGTATTATTACTGGTCTTTAAGACTGTGGGCAGCTTAATACAGGATGACAATCATCTGGGAGTTTTCTACTTGACTTTTACCCAGCATTAAGCAGAAACCCGCCTAAAAAGTTCTCAATTCTTTTTTACTCTCAAATCTTCGAGTTAACTAGGCTTAACTGTAATAATGTGAAATAAACGCCCCTTGCTTTTTTATATAGTAAAACCCTTCTAACCCGGAATTTCATTAAAAAAAGAATTTAGGTGATTTTAGACAGGTGGCTGCTTAGTTATCCGATTTCTAATCAAGTTCACATCTTAATGCAGATCTAAAGTAATGCTGAAAGCTCCTGTATATTAAGATGTCATATGTTTTTTCTAAATATGCGTAGTGATACATTTTAAAACAATTCTGTGTTGCAAATTTTGGAAGGACTGAACTGTTAGTTCGAGTTATCCAGAAGTTCGAGTTGTCCGAGTTCGAGATATCGAAGTTCTACTGTATAATTTTTATAATTCAATAAGAAAACAGCAGAACCTGATCGGACGACTCGTTCAGGCTCTATCAAGTTCAAAATTTAACCTTTCGGTGCCAAAAATTTCTAATTGTCGTCTGCAATCCAAGTTTGTTAAATAATTCAGTAAAATAAGGAAATGAGATAGATACATGCAAATTTCAAAGGAATAAAGCACATACATGTATATAGAAATAGGCATTGAGACAAATAGTGAAGTCCCTGATCAGACGTCGTCTTGAAAAGGCGGCGTCTGATCTGGGACTGCTCTATTTGTCGTGGCGCATTTTTGTGAGGGTTAAGTGTTAAAACTTTGGTTGATCGGTGTCACCTTATATGTCTTAATGTGTGTTCATTACCAACATCGATGTTTTTACTGATTAAGCAGCCTTTTAAACTCAGTACTTTGTCATTTATGTAGAAATATTGCCAGACAGCCCTGTAACTAAACAGCCATTGTGGCAGTAATATCGACAATACGTCTATCAAAGTCAGTCGAAATAGGTTCATTAGTTGAAAAGGCCTGTTCATGAGGGGTCAATTGGAAAAAAGATCCAGGAATTTTGAACGTTATTTTAAATTAACTCTTTTGGCGCCAAATAATTTCCGTCTGCACACAACGCCGTCTGCTTTAAGTTTAAGAATGGACATTCCTTGAATATATTCTCTAAAAGGTAAATGACGTATCAAATAGTTTGGATCCCGATGCCGCTTGCTGCCAGACCTGTGAGTAGCTTTCCGGCAACTTCTGCAGTGAAAGAGTCAATGTGAATGGTTACCTGTATTTTTACATTTTCAATGTTTCAAATCGCTGAATAGTGAATATGTCTAAACCATGCCCTCCAACAAGAGGAACAAAGTGGGGACTTTGTTCTTAAGTGCAAGAAGTTAGCCGAAAACATGTCCCTATAAAAACATCATCATCATTATCATTATCATCATCATCATCATTCCTCGACGCTACGTGCCATTGTCGTTAACCCATTATTTCATAGGTTATTTTAGACCCGACCACTTTAATTAAATCTACTGAAAAGGAACTTTTACTAGAAAAAAGGAAACTTTTATAATTGCGTAGTTTTTAAACCATTGTGATAAATAGAGCTCCTATGGATCAAATGCTCAATTTATCACGATGGTTTTCAAAAAGTGACCTTTAAAGAGGCACCAAGAGGCGTCAATATGATGGAATGGGCAAAAAGGCGTCAATATGAGGGAATGGGCAAAAAGGCGTCAATATGAGGGAATGGGCAAAAAGGCGTCAATATGAGGGAATGGGTTAAACCTGGCCCATTTCATTGATGTATACGTTCTATCGGATTGATACTTAGTCTTTGGCCGCTATAAGTATGTTTCAAACATTGTCGTCTGCTATAAAATTCACAATTCATTTCCTTCATTTTTTTCTCTAGAATGTAAATGGCGTGTCAAACAGTTTGTATACTGATGAGACGCCGCGTTTCTCTGCGTCTCATATGGATCCCGTTTGCAGAAGTAATCACAGAATCGTTCATTGCAGCAAGCCATGTGAGTCGCATTCCAGCGGCTTCGGCGGCGCAAGAGTTAATGTGCACATGTATTTTTGATATTCTAATGTTTCACGTCGCTGAACAGTGAACATTACTGACGTATTGACATAGTGTCAAACAGCTTGGATCATGATGAGACGTCGAGTTACTCGGTCTCTCAACCAGAGCTCCCGATAAGATGCATAAATTAAACATTTTCAATAATGACTACTTTATTTCTCCACCAAACCCTATGTTATACACTGGGGACCAGTAGGGTCTACCGTGCACCCTTATACTTTTTTCACGGGTACCGAAATATTCAGAAGGATCTACTGAATCAGAATCGCGAATATACTCAAGAATAAACTCTTTTAGGCTGTATGTATTTTAACTGTTTCCATGGCAAATCCCCAGTTTTCGTAATGATGGCCCATACTTGCAAAATCGTCAATATAACAGCCAATTTTCTAAATGTATAAAACTGGTACAAAATTAAAGACAAAACATTGTGTTTTTATTTCCAACTTACGCATTGAAATTACCTTATTTGCATACTCATGAATATTGATGAGAACATTAAAAATAGTAAAAAAAAGTATAGAAATAACGTATCTTTTAACTCTTTTATCCTACAAATATCGGAAACTCCAAATGCAGTTTAACATTATGACAAAATCCTCAGAACACATAACATCTAATTTGAGGACAAAAAATAATTTTTAAGTAACGTTTTAACCGTTTCCATGCCCCCCCCCCCCCCCCCAGTTTTCGTAACCCATACCTGCATAATTGTCCATATCACAGCCAGTTTTTGTCCTAAATGTATAAAAATGATACCAAATTAAAGATAAGACATTTTACTTTTATTTTCAGTGATGCCTTGAAATTTCCTTATTTGCATAATCATGAATATTAATGAGAATATTAAAAATAGTAAAAATATATAGAAATCTGTAACGTAAATAACGTAAACTTCACTTTTTATCCTACAAATATCAGAAAACAACTTCAAATGCAGTTTAAAATGATGAAAGAATCCTCAGAAAACAAAATATCTAATTTCAGGACCCAAAATAAAGACATTAAGTAACGTTTTAACTGTTTCCATAGTAACCATTAATTTCACTATGTTCACACATATTTTATTATTCGACATCTACCTGCAAAAAGTTTCCATATCGCAAGTTTTTGTGCAAACTGTATAAAACTGGTATCGAATTAAAGCTAAGACCTTGTGCTGTTGTTTGAAGGTTATACTTATAAATTACCTTATTTGCTTACACATGAATATTAATAACAATAAAAATAGTAAACAAATATAGAAACAACGTAAACTTCTCAATTTTCATCCTACCAATATCAGAAAACAATCTTAAATGTAGTTTAAAATGATGACAGAATACTCAGAAAGCAAAGTATCTAATTCGAGAACCAAACAATGAACTGTAAGTGACGTTGTGACTGTTTCCATGGTATCCGATCCTTTCATACACCTTTGAAAATTAACATCTACCTGTAATACTCTTCTAGATCTCAGCTATTTTTTATGAATCATGAAATCATTTGTTACAAACATTGAACTAAGGTAATTCTTTAATGGTAAATATTACTTTTCTGATAAAAACTTATTTGCATATGTATGAATATTTATGAGAACAGTATAAGATGTTGAAATTTTCGAAAGACACCAGTCTTTCTCTTATAAAGCAAACAAAAATGCAAAATGTAGTATTTAGCTAAAGTTTAAAATGATCACTGAATATCACCTAGATTGTTAGATAAATAAATGTGGGACACATTATATAGCACTGATGACAATATGTTTGTTTCCTAGGCAACCATTTTAACCACGTCGTTCATATTAGAGAGTGTTTAAATACCTGCAACTTATAAAGATATCGCGGCCTACTTTGGCGATAATTATAAATGATATAAACATATAGTTGATGTACGAGTGAATCTTCATGTTTGATTTACTTTATGCAATTACATAATTTGCATTCTCATGTATATTGATGAGCGATAAGAAAACAAAGAGAAACAATGTTGAAAATAACATGTTTCGCAGCATGCCGAGCACAGTATGCCAGACTCCGCCCAATTTCAATATTGATTAAATTAATTATTGTATTAAAATATAGATCGAGGAGTTTTATTGCCATCCTCGGCAGAAAGAGAATCACATCTCTAACATATACGCAAAAAGCGCAGAACCAGATCAGACAGCTCTTACAGCAGCTGCCTGATCAAGGTCTACTCTATTTGCAGAGGCGTAAACAGGCGCGGTGGTTAAATGCCTCATTTCAATTAACTGTTTCACCGCCAATGTTGACGAAATACACCACGACAAATAGTGCAGTCCTATATGAGGGACTTCTCTGTTTGTCTCAAACTCAAGTTTCGTGTCTTCAGTTCATTCCTATTTGCTTTTTATCTTTCTCAGTTATTCATTTCACTGAAATGTTTTACAAATTAGGTAGGCTATCGATGAACTCTTGACAACATTGGCAAGCAGCATTCATCCTAATGAGTAATTCGTGAGTACATGTACCTTCAAGATCCAAACAAATAGGCACTCATCGCGTTTGTTTGTTTTTGTTTCCTTTATATAATAGTAACAGACATTCTTTAGATTTTTGTAGCAGAAACCTCTCTTACTATCTACCTATCTGCTTCAAGTGTCATTGTTGGATTTCCCTTCATTTCATATCAAAATATTTTCAAATAATTTGGGACTTTGATGAGACTTTGACTTTACCCGGCGTCTGGACACAGACCGTTTAAACCTTTCAACGCTGAATTTTCAAATGGACTCTTCCAAAATTCAAACAGGTCAGGCTTACGGAAAGTATTTACAAACTGTACTTGGATACAGGAGGAGCTTACCAGACTCATGTATTACTTTTTCCCTGTCGTGCCCTTAACGGCTTACCTGCAGGTGCTCTGACTTCAGCAAAGTCATTGAGTACATATTTGACGGATTGTCACAGTTATTATGCTATGTTTTACATGTTGTCCTGTGTTCACCGTCGTCTATGTTGTGGGTAAGTCCAGCGGGGATACCTTTATTTACAATATTTGTAAAGCTAGGAGTGTGAGGTTAGGACGTCCGTAAACCGGTTTAAACCCCCAGTGGTGTTTTTGCTGCTGACCGTGCCAAGGCGGTACTCTCTTTGTCACCCTTCCTTTTGTTTGCCTTGCGTCTTTGTGCTTGTGGTTTGTTCATGTGTGGAACGTTTGTCCCTGGTTCTTGTGTCTTTTGGTGTTTTCTGTGTTCATTTCGTGTGTGTGTGTGTGTGTGTGTGTGTGCGTGTGCGTTTGGGTGTGTGGTTGTGTGTGTGTCATGCTGTCTATCGGTGTTTTGGTGGTGGTTGCGTCTTGCATGTGGCTTTGCCTGCTTGACTTTACTACTTTTCCATGACAAACAGTGCAGACCCTGGTGAGAGGGCTCCTCTAGGAACCCTCTCATCTGGGTCTGCACTGTTTGCAAAGGACATTGGTGTCTCGTGTCCCGCGCTGTAAGGGTTAATAGAATATTAGAGGTTTTCCTTTACTCCATAAATATTCTTAAGGGATGACATTATAAATATTTTAATCACCCTGATTTTTGTAATGACACATGAATAAGAGATTTGCTTGCCATGGCAGAAACTGCAGAATCAGATTTATATTGTTTCATAAGCAAACAGAGCAGACCCTGATCAGACGGGTCCTACTCGAGTCGTCTGATCTGGGTCTACTCTGTTTGCAAATGCGTAAAAAGGCGCATTTAAGGAGCAAATGTTGATTTTAACCCAAGCAGCCAGCCGCAACGGTGAAAGAGTAAGGGTAAAAATATACTTGCTTCTCATAAAACTACATTATCGCGGTCAGTGTGGCATTTCTAATGGAATAGTGGCAGCCCGTCTATCAAACTCGGTCGGGGAAGAACAATTCATTAGTCAAGACAAGTCTATCGTAATAGTCACACTGTACAAGATGGCTCCGACGAGTAGTGAGACGTAAGTATTGATCTGTCTCTGGACAAGAGGAGTTTTTACTACCAAAGTATCTTATGTCTAAGCTAAGACCTACCTTGTCAACAGAGCTACAGACAAAGGTGCGTACCCAAATACTAAAATCGTCATTTCTTCAACAAACCCTATAGTGTGACCACTCTTTAGAATCGTCTCTTCCAGACAATTCTAAAGAGTGGTCATATAATAGGGGTAGGTGGAGAAATAAAGGAGTTATTCTTGTCTGGACAATATTTATTAGAATCACTCTTAAGGTTGGAGTATTACAGAAAGCATTACAGAAAGCATTTATAACATACGGGGTATATACACCTCTCACTTGGTGCGTTACCCATTTTCTATAATTGCATCATGAACAACATATTTTACCGTGGAAGAACCTGTATCTATATGATTTATAAGTAGACACAGCCGACCCTGATCTGACGACTCTTACAGGGGCATTCTTATCTGTGTGTACCCAGCTTGCAAACAAAAGTGTAGGGTCGTTTATATCAGGTAGGGTGTAAAGAAAGCTTCTGAACAGTTTTCTTTAATCAAAACAGAGTTCTTTAATACAAGTAGACAGTATCTTTGATATATTTGATGTAGTAATTTCATCCAATACGTTTTGTTGTTATTACCGTGGACAATATTCGTTTTCGTGAAGCGAGTTAAACTGGAAAGTGTCGGTATCTGTTGGTCGCTATCTCTATCTCTACTATGTCTGTATTCGGTGCATTGTTGCAGTGAAAGAAGACACCGGAGAATAAATTTTTAATGTTGGTTGGTTTTTAAAAAATTAGATACAACGAACTAGTCAAAAATGAAACATTCAAATCGCCAACACAGCTGCAAATAACAAGTTCTTGCAAAGGGTTTTTTCTTTTTTCTTCACAATGTCACCATGTGTGTTTTGAGTCAAGATGTTTTTAAAGAAATGTTTTGTTTTCACCATTGGCCAGACTTTCGTATCGGTTCCTTTAAGCATTTCTCTGTGGTGACAATATTTGCGAGTTTCTACATGTATTTAACTTATCTGCCATTAACCCTTTATATAATAGAAACGAGTACATTGGCATTTGCAAACAGTGTAGACATAGATCAAAGGCTCGTAGAGGCGCATCCCCGATCAGTTTTTACAGAGTCATTCACAGTCTTGTCGCAAACTACATGTATACCTTTCAAACTGAATAAATAGGATTGTTAAAAAATGTTAATGGACCATTCGATTTTCTTGGACATTCGGCGTTTAATGTTTAACCATTTACTGATGGTACGTCTTGATTTGTTTGAAAAAAGTAAAGCCAGATAAGACGGCTCCTGTATGAGATGTTTGAGCTGGAACTGTTATTTGTTTTTGAAACACTATAGATCTGATTCTACAGTCTCTGCCAAGGAAATCTTCCCTCGTTCATGATGTAATTATAAAACAATCATATAACTGATA
Organism: Azorinus chamasolen; assembly: GCA_963576725.1. Lineage (NCBI taxonomy): Eukaryota > Metazoa > Mollusca > Bivalvia > Cardiida > Solecurtidae > Azorinus > Azorinus chamasolen. The sequence continues at coordinate 52,939,785 of OY755239.1, read as the reverse complement.
TGCATATATTCAGTCTGATCTGGGTCGACTTTGTTTGCAAAGCTGCCAAGAAAGCGAAATCTGGAGTAAATTGTTAACCAATAGCACAATGATAAACATACTGGCACAAACAACTACGAACTATGTAGACATGATGACATGACATTAACCAATGGAGCTATGATAAATATGCTGATACAACTCCAAACAATTGAACTACGTAGACACGACCATAACCAATGGAGCTATGATAAATATATTTTGATACAACCTCGAATAACTACGGAGATATGTTAACACCACCTTAACCAATAGAACTTTTATAAACATATTGGCAAGTCCTCAGACAATAGATCTACGTAGACATGTTGACACGATATGAAACAATGGAACTATGATAAACATACTGACACAACCTCAATCAATAGAACTACACAGTCATGTTGACACGATCTTAATCAATAGACTTGTGATAAACATAGTGATACAACCTCAGGCAATAGAACAACGTCAATATGCGAACACGACCTTAACCAATAGAACTTTGATAAATATGTTGACATAACTTCAGGCAAAAAAAACTACGTAGACATGTTGACATGACCTTAACCAATGGAGCTATGATAAACATATTGGCACAACCTCAAGCAATAGAACTGCGTCAAAATATGGACATGGCCTTAACCAATAGAAATATGGTAAATGTATTGACACAACCTCAGGCAATATACCTATGTAGACATGTTGACACGACTTTAACCAAAAAGCAATAGAACAACTTAGACATGTTGAAACGACCTTAACCAATGGAGCTATGATAAACATATTGATACAACTTCAAGCAATAGGACTGCGTCAAAATGTGGACATGACCTTAACCAATAGAACTATTGGTAAATATATGGCACAACCTCGTGGTAATGGACCTAGGTAAACATGTTGGCACGACCTTAACCAATAGAACTATGATAAACACACTGCCACAACCTCAAATAATAGAACTACCTAGCCATGTTGACACGACCTTAACCAATAGAACTATGGTAAATATATTGGCACAACATCAAGCAATAGAATTGGCACGGCTTTAACCTCTGACGTTTTATGTGCAATTTTTTCATTAAACTTTGTAAGCAGCTAAGATCCAGATGTAGAAGCAGTCCGGTCAAAGGATCAAGCAGTAAATACATATACAGCAAAACCTGTCTTAAGCGGACATTCATTTATTGAACATATGAGTCTTAAAAACAGGTGGTTGTTTAATGCAGGGCAGAAGTAATGTAGAAAGCTCCTGTAGGAGCTTACTGTATTACTTTTGACCTGCATATTAAGCTACCACATGTCTTACATATTCATAATTAGGATGTTTTATGACCGCTTAACTCATAACATCATAGGCTATTTTTAGAGGCAACCTATTTTAATAAATCTACCGAAAAGAAACATTAACTAGAGAAAAGGAAACTTTTAGAACTTTGTAGTTTGAAACCATTGTGATAAATAGAGTATTTGCTCCTATAGGAGCAAATGCTCTATTTATCAGAATGGTTTTCACAAAGTGGCTTTTACAGAGTCGTCAAGATGAGGGAATAGGTTAAGACATGTTTTACTGTATATATTGGTACTGGCCCTTTTACTGCAACGTTCTGTTGTCTGCAAAACGTGTCGTCATTTTCTTTTAATATTTTTTCATTTCAAAACATAATTACAATGATATCTAGTTTGAGATTATGAGATGTGTTACTCGGCGTCTCATCTAGATCCAAACTGTTTGCATAGGTAATCACAGATTCGCCAGTGACAACGAAACATTTAACATGCTTTATAGTTCATATGTCAATTACCTCTCAATGAAAAGGTGTGTTCCTAAGACCAACTTATGTCGTCGTACTTGGAATATCACGAGAGTAAGATATTAAGCATTGGTTCTACTGTCAGACAGTTCTAATTGTACTAGGGTAACCGAATTTCATTCGTTATTAGCCGAGCCTTTTCGCCGCCAAATAAAATTTGTCTTGGAAGATTATCGTCTACTTCAGGTTTCTAAATGGAGTATTCTGAAACACTTAATACAGATTTAATCAGAGTGAACTGTTACACAATGACCGTTCTCTTTCGCGATATATGTTTTACTTTCGACTGGCCTGCTGTGTCAGTCTCTCGAATACGACCACTTATATGATGTCTAATTCTGTACTTTTACATAGGTGGTAGGCCAATGCAAGGCAAATGTTACGCATAAAGCTCTTACAGAGCTTTAGAACTGTATTACATTTTCTTATCAACTGCTTTTAAAGACTCCTATGTTAATACAGTTGAACTTCGATATCTCGAACTCGGATAACTCGAACTTCGGAATAACTAGAAATTAAAGTTCAGTCCTTCCAAAACTTACAATACAGAATAGCTCTAAAACTACGAATATCTAGAAACACGTGTGACAGCTTAATACATGTCAAAAGTAATGCTGAAATCTCCTATAGGAGCTTTCAGCATTACTTTAGACCTGCATTAAGCTGTAAACTTAAAAAAGTGTCCTGATCAGAAAACTGATAACTCGAACATCTGTTATATCGAACTAATGTGTATGGTCCCTTGATGTTCGAGATATCGAAGTTCAACTGTACATTGCGTGTCGCTTTAGCGATGTTCTACTGTATTATCTAGCTGAAGTTTTATGATGACATCATGGGCTCGAGGATATTTTACCCTGGCAGATATCTGTATAAGCAAACAGTGCAGACCCTGCTGATCTGGGTCTACTCTGTTTGCAAATGATTGAATATTAGGCAACGGGTACAATATAAAATAATACAAATGAGGATAACTGAGCTGAGAATGTGAATTGAGAATGTTACAATTTCTCATACCATTAGTGGAAATTAGATGTCAGAATTATTTAGCTTTGTTTATTGCACGTAGTATATTCATCTTGATGCCCGTCGCTGCAAGCTTAGACAGCCTATAATGTCTGACACCGTGACATTTCAAACAGACAAGAAAGTGGATTGCAGAGGTGAATTTCGCTATCTTGCTACCAAATCGGGAAATCCTATGTCGATTGTTCGTTTTCTCCCTTTTTATTCAGAAAACGAATGCACTGGCAACTTTGCAAACAGTGTATACCCAGACCATAGGGTTCCTCTAATCAAGGTCTGTACTGTTTGTCACTCAACATCTCGCCCAATATACCTTTTCATACTTTAAAATTCCAACGTTCAAATAGTCAACTTAAAGAACAATCGAACGCTTTCTTTGTGATACAAATAATGAGAAGTACTTTCAGTAATTTCAATTAACATCTCAAGATACACGCAAGCACTTTGAAGAAAAACACTACCTCCTTTACTAGAGGTCCAGATAAGACGCGTAAATTTAAACATTTTCAAGAATAGCTCTTTTATTTCTCCACCAAACCCTATACTGTGACTACTCTTTAGAATCGCCGAGACGGGAGCCTCTGATCCGGACCTACTCTGTTTGTACATGAAAAGGCGTCTCTATCAGGCAAAGGGTTACCCGGGGCGGGGCGGCCAAGTTATATCCAGAGCTACAGATAAAGGTGCGTACCCAAACCCTATACTGTGACCACTCTTTAGAATTGTCTCTTCAAGACGATTCTAAAGAGTGGTTACAGTATAGAGTTTAGTGGAGAAGTGACGATTTTTGTGTTTGGGTACGCATCTTTTATCCGTAGCTTTTATCTTTACTAGTAGGTAAAAATACTTCAATGATGAATTAATCAACATCCTCCCCAATATCGCTATTTATATCTTCGTTAATCAGATTAAGCAATACAAAACGTCTGGCTTTTTCTAAAAATGACAACTTCCAATCTACTTCCCGTCTATTTTTGTAGTGTAAATCGAATTATCGGGGCCTTGCTAACAGCCTAAGAACTGAGGGTCATTTATTTGTCCCAAAGTGGAATATACCTTAATCGAAAACTCCATTTCTTCAAAAATTATATTTCACAACACCATAATAGTCAAAATGGCTGCCGAATTTCTTAGAATCATCCCCGTGGCGTACTGTGCAAACGCTTGATGTCATTTTGTTTTGAATTGACTCTTGTCATCAAATATCAATTGAACATTTTACTCTGAAATTTCAACATTCAAAAGAAGTCTTGGGAAGAATAATTGTTTCAAGCAATGAAGAAATCTGCTTACATTCAGTTATGAATAAAGACTTATTTTTACGTTTTGGCAAATATTTTAAATACATGTCATCAGTAGATGGTCC